>JAQIXG010003936.1:0-13790 GCA_034700105.1 Oconnorella tubifera | reverse complement strand
TATATATTATAGAGTGAAGTATTGAAAAGCTTCTATCTGGCAGTATTTAATATATTTTAATATATTATATAATGATATATTATACGATATAAATATTATATTTTCTCTATGTTATATCTTATCCTAAATATGTTATGATTTGATATATTTTAACAAATTAATGTAATAAAAATATTAATTATCTAAATTATCGTATCTGCATAATAATATATCGATTCATCTTAATAAATGAACCCATTAATCCTTAATAGTTAAAACTTTTTTAATTACTAGTTAAATAATTTAATCAAAACTATTAAAATTGTTGTGAAAATGTGTACAAAAATAATATAATGATAATTTGCTGTAATGCTCACGTTCTCAACTTCTTATATCGAGCACTAAATGACGATGAATGGTATGAAACTGAACTTAATTCTTGTTATATTTCGAATAATTGTCAATAATAGCTTCTGTGAATCAATTAAGCAAGTTTGTTTATACGTTGTATAATATCAAATAAAATTCTTTTATATTGTACATTGGATAATATTAAAGTCATTAGATTTGATAGGAACAGTCTAAAATATAACCGATCCTATAAAAGTTAATTACTCTAAGTAGTCAGACGCGTCGTTACTTCATTAGAGTAGAGGTGCTAACAAATATTAATGATTATAATGTTCCAGCCATCAGACACAAGACTTTCAAAAAAAGTAATTCGATTAAATTATGACTTTCGCTCGCTTCAGTTCGATTTTAAAACTATATGATAAAAGGGATGTAATAAATTTTAGTTGACTTTTAAGCCAATCATTAAGCTTGTAACAAAATGTTCCCACGTTCTCTGACTTAGCTTCAATGCATTCAATGTATGCTTTCTCACCAAACCCTTGTCATTACATTACATTTAAAGAAACACATTTGTTTAATTTGTTATTACATAACAATCGTAGCATTAATTCGTGTATGCACCAGACTTATGAGCTATCTCTTTATTTAGCCGACACACTAGACAGTGTCAATGTAAAACACAAACACGTATACAGCTACCCACAGAGACGCAGTTCATGAGAAGACTTTTTACCGAGTCGTAAAAGTCGTCAATACTAAACGTTCAGGCATCTGTTTCTGAATTAGTATTCTGTCACGGACGAGTTGCTGGATCAAGCAGTGAAGTGTGACCCCGCGGGGAATACACGCACTCCATTACCTCACCGCAACGAACACGTGCCGTTACTCATCTATCTCATTTACATTGACTCGTTTTCTTTTGTCACAAGTTGGATAACGAAACTTACTGATCTCAAATCAAAATCGTGACATTGTTAAAAAGCAAATTTTTGATATTATACTGATACAAAAGTGCAGTTGCAAAAGAGCTCAAAATGTCATTATTGCTAAGTAAATATATTCAATTCTACAGTATATATAGTATATCGAAAGATTGATCTGGGTAATCATAATAATGTACCTATTATAATAGATCATATAACCCTACAAATACTATTTATTACATTACAGAAATATAAAATAATAATTGCAAAGTATTTATTATGTAATATATTTAACCAACTATAATACTGTATTTGTAGATATCAAGTTAGATTTGTCACCATTAGAGTGCAATAATATTGCTACTTACTTTCATTTCTACTGTCTGGAAATCCGTTGTCGTGGTAAGCTTCTATGACAAGTGAATACGATCCCTATGAAACAGCAATACATACAAATGATTTCACTAAATATCTATATTTCTTAAGTTTATAATAACTGAATTAGAATTTTAAAGGATAAAGATTTTGAATGTAACATTTAAATATATATAGACGAAATATTAAATGATATTGGATTTCTTTTTTATATTTAAATAAAATCTGCAGTAGGCCTATGTATAAAATACAATAAAATATAATTTCTTAAATTATAGATGTGCATAATTTTATTCAGTGGCGGAGTGGCTCCCAAAGGCCCACTGAGGACATTTTCAGTTGGGGTAATAGCGGCGCCAGGATTTTTTTCGAGTATACGCTCAAGAAAAAAACTTTAACGGTCTTAACTTGAAGTTTTAACGGTGATGACTTTTTTTAGTCATTACTCAATTTTTTGGGCGAAATTGCAAATACTTTTCTTAATTAGGGTTTAATTATGGTTCATCTTTGCCTTTCACATTCTAATTTTTCTTTCGTTTTCATTTCAGTTTTTTTATATCGGGGGCCCATGGGGCCCACATGGCGGGGGGGGCCCACTGAGGAATCCCTCACCAGGTTTTATTAGACAAAACAACCATAAATGTAAAAGAATCAAGGATGGTTAGACCAGGCCTGTACGATATAGGCCTATAAATCATGTCTTGAAATAGGTCATCGAATTACAAATATCAATATGGTATCATATATTTAATCTGTTAACTTATTAGTTAAATAATAGGCCTATTTATTTAATACTTCACGAAAAATGACAATTAATTCAAGCTCTAAGTAGGCTTATTTGGTAAGAATTCGCATCTTATATCTACGTCTATAGCATAAAACAGAGTATCATTAATTGTTAAACAATAATTAAATCCAAAATCAAGTTAAATATCTTTATTAACCAGTAGGTTAATCATGCAATTAAATTTGATTTATAAACTTTCTATTTTTCGATTGTAATTGAAAATAACAATGAAATGTGCAGTAATTTTAATTATACGTGAGCCTACTATAACTCCCTCGTCCGCCAGTTATAATACGAGAAAGAACTAGTATTGTGATAAAAACTGAATTGATTTTAAACTATAGAGTATCATAAGTAAAATCAAACAACATTCGAATATGCCTATGTTAAAAAGCGATATTTTCATTGTAGAACAAATGTATGGTATATATTGTATTGCAATAGTTTGTTATAATTTTTACTGTGAACAGATTATCCATAAATCAATTCAAGACAAAGTATTATAATTGTTATCACACAATTATGCCATTTATTTCATATTGTTATAAGTGCACCAATCGATTTTAATTAAATTCTGTATTGATTAATTGAATAGTATACATAATTATTATTTCTTAACATGTTATTGTATTACGAATACATTTTTACTAATTAAAATTATAAAATTGAATAGGCTACAACAAAGAAAATTACAATATTATCATTATTACAAGTACAGTTTAAACAATTATGTTATTATAAGATTTATCAATGCACAAAAACCGTTAATATAAAATACAATTTTAATTAAATAAGTATTTACTATAAAAAAAATTGTACATAAAAAATCTTTCAGCCATAATTATTTTCTAATTATTGACTTACTAATTGCCTTATTAATTTAAAAAAAGAGAATGATAAAAGATTATTTCTTCATCAGCCTCCATGAAACCCTCGCACCACAGTCTGTTTACAATGAGCAAATACTATTATATACGCTGGGAAGTAACAAAAACACTTTAGCCTAATAAATAAACGGCAATGACGGCCCTATAGGAGGCGGGCGATACACTGAGGGGCGTAGAGCAAAGCGACAGCTAACTGGCCTAGTGAGTCTGAAGAGATAAGGCTCGTGTATATTCACAAGCAATGGGATGGGTAAACATGGGACTAGCCGGACTGTCGACACGCGCTAAGTGCACACTAATCGTGCTTCTACAAAGTTTAGTCTCAATAATCGTCCTTTTATGATAATTCTTTCCGGGATCTTAAACTAATTGCTTAATTTGGAATATGAATGTGAAATTTACTAGTGGCGTGACAATGATGACGTCTGCCTTTTTGTAAAAAAGATCACTTTAATTTAAATAGTTATTGTTATTAACCCATAGTTAAAAATATATATCGCATAACTGGATTGTTGCGATATTATGTAACGTTTCTTACTTTTTCAACCATTGAGGTGTGCTCGATAAGCATAAAAATGTTAATCATTTATTTTAATTTTTATGTCGAATATTTATCTCAACGTCAGTGGCGTAACTACCGTGGTAGGGGCTACAGAAATGCCGCGGGGCCCGGGCGCGTTGGGGGGCCTGTCCCAACCCAAAATAAAAAAAATTGTGAGCAATAGCAATGATTGAATTATGACACTGTATTGACACGAGTTAGCTAGCTACAATTAGACTTGCAATTGTAAGTAAGCGTATAAATGTGCCGAAAGTCTGCCAAAAACGAGGGAATGACTAAAAAAAGGTCATCACTGTCGACAATGTATTTCATGTAGGTTTTTTTCTGGAAGGAAAATACGGGGCCCTTGTACAATAACTTACTGTGAGGCCTGTGGTCAGATAGTTACGCCACTGCTCAACGTGTAACTAAAAATTTACTGTGTGCAAAAGTTTTTTGTGTTCACTTAATTAGAGAGGTCAAAAAATGTGTCATCGCTATAGCTTAGTAATTGCAATATACAAAATTGAAGAGCTTATAATTAAAGATGAGCGTTCATTATAACTGTAATTATTTAATCGGGGAGATTAATCAAGCTGTAGTAGCTTTGGTGGTGAACATATTATAGTGTAAATGACTGATTGATTTACCGTACTACTACGAAGATAATGCATAACTTAAGTAATTGAAACTGAATTGAACATAACGTGAATTTAGCTAAACGCCCACCTTATACATAAGAAAATGTGTGCACCCCTCCCCTCTTGCTATACACCACTGAGCTTTAAAGTAAGATTACTTAAAAGTTACCAGTAAGTCGGGTCGTCTCGACGCACGACCCGACGCACGACTCGAAAAGTCGCGCGTCTCTGTCGGCGACTCTGTCGTCGACTCTGTCGGCGACTCAGTCGGCGACTCTGTCGGCAGCTCGACGCACGACTCGACTCACGACTCGAAAATTCGCGCGACATGCTCCAAGACTCGAGAAGAGAAACGAACGTGCGCGTTTCTCTTCTCGAGTCGTGGTCGTGGAGCATATCGCGCGACTTTTCGAACCGGGGAGAAAAACGAACACTTCTATAAGAATGAAGCTATTCACACTAACGACTCAGTCGGGGACTCAGCCTCCGATAGAGTCCTCGACAGGATAGCCGACAGAGTCGCGCTACTTTTCGAATCGTGCGTCGAGTCGTGCGTCGAGCTGCCGACAGAGTCGCCGACAGAGTCGCCGACAGAATCGCCGACAGAGTCGCTTGTGTGAACCGTGTTTAACGGGGCATCAAACTGATTTTTGACCCCCGCAGTCTTAAATTCGTGGCGCCACGCCACTGAATGTCAGTTCTTCAATTTTGACTAGCCAGATATTTTAAATATTGTTGTCGTCTGCTAAGATTTTATTGTCATGCACCTTTATTTCTACCATTAAACGAAACAAGCTCAACCTATTCACTAATAACGACATTTTAATTAAACATTTACAAACGGTATAATTTAATGTCACTATGACACTATGATCTAATTTTCAACCGGGGCAGTTCACAAAACAAATTAATTGATAATTATGTCAGGATATTTAAAATTTATGATTATTTACTATGTTTTTTAAATTAAATATGTTAAACAAATATTTCTACAAAAAATATAAATTTAGTTATATTATTTTCTACACAAGACTAGCATTTCAAATTATTTTAATGTACAAAATACAAAATATAAATAAATATTATAAATCTCACCGGCCAAGTAAAACTGAATGGAAAACGAAACGTATTTCCGTATCTTATTCTATCTTTCTCTAAATCGTGTGAAGATCGTGAAAATACAAAGCTATTGTTACCAAGAATAGGCGTTTTACTTTTACCATATATGCATTCCATTGGCAATGAAATAGTCGCTTGGTAATAACTCAGACAAAGCCTAAAATAAGTTTTGCAAGCTTGACCCGAGAGCAAACAAGAATGAGCAGATTTTGTATTATTATAACTTCCGCAACAATTTCCATCTGCAGTGCGACCAGCGATATTCCGAAATGACAGAATGCCGATTTCAAAAACACCTGTGGTTGAAATCTGAAAGAAATGAAAAACACCAATAATTAATTATTATGCAAAATGACAAATTGACAGCAAAATTCAACTTTGATTAATTTTATATTATGAGCAAATAGATAAGAATGGCCAGCTCAGTATTCATTGAAGAGATTGTTTTCTGAATATAATAATAAATAATATATTGTATTTTTACGTAATTTTGTTAAAATATTATTTTTTCTTCGCTATTGTTAATATTTTAGTTTGTATTTATGTATTTTTTTAAGTTAGTGTGTATTCTATTACGACGATTATTTCCGATATTTGAAAATACATCACTTTTTATCACCGTAAAATTGTTATTCAAATATTTTGCAATAAGAAAATTTAAACTGATCTCTAGTAAAGATTGTTAAGCTGTATTTACTGAATTGTATTCTTGCAAAAACTATTATATTAACCGTTTTACAATTTTGCGACAGTGAAAATCTTCGATTGGATAGCACTATAAGTAAATTTGGAGATGAGAGATCATATTCATACGTTTTTAAAATTATATATTATATATTATATATATCGTAAAAGCGAGGATATTCAATAAGTTTATACTGTATATTGCATAATATTTACATGCTCCGAAAGAGTAACTAGAAAATTTAAAAGTAAAATATATAAAATAACATTTTCAAAAAATATATAATAGGCCTATACATAAACACTCATGATTCAGTATAATATTATATAATTCATCATATCAGTGGAAGCTGTTTGCATTAACAAAAATAAGATCGTAATTATTATATCAGAACTTTATCGGTATTATGAATAAAGATTGATCGTACTCAAAACATGCTATATCGATTAAGCAGCATATTGTTGCAACAGGCGATATACAGTATATATATATATTAAACTATTTTAAAGGGATTTGATGAATTATCGTTTAGAGTTGCGTCTGAAATAAAGTTTTAGAGTTAAACCAGATTTAGTTACAATTATTATAATAAACCTGTTAGAAATGATAATTTTTTATTGTTATTTTTCATTTTTTTTTTTTTAAATACTCGGTACTCCATTCCCGAGTGATGGATAAAATCAAATGGATAAAAACATAGTCTGGAATGGCTAACCTTCGGGATCACTCGGGAGAAAATTTTTTTCATTATATTCTGTCTCTCTATATGGACACCATGTATACAAATAAAAAAAAATACTTAAATCAATATATAAATATAAGAAATCTGTTACTGGTTACGTTGTATACTCTGTATTCGTTGGTTTATTTTAAAGTACTAATTTAATGTAATTTACGGCAAGTAAAATAAATGGTATCTTACCTGTTTAGAATATAAAAGAATAATTAATACGATCCAGTTGACAGATCGATAATTTTTCTTTGCAAGCATGATCTTTCTATCGATCGATTAGAAATACTATCGCACTAAGCATTTATGAACTCCGACACTTCGCGCGTAAAACATCGACTCACGGTGATCGTCCGTATACGACTCAAAAGAACAACATTTACGAAGTCGCTATAATAAGACTCATTGTAACGCGCGACCGTAATTCTAGTAGTATTTTTACGAGCCTGAATCATAAGCCACGCCTACTTGGCGCGTGTCGGGGACATTCCTTTCAATTTTTTGATGGGTGAGAGGAGTGTTGTAACGGTCTCAAGTGTTGATGGCAATAGCGTGATCGCTCATTGAACTGCACCTGTCGCTAAGGCTTTCCCCAGCAGTGTTGCTTGCTATGGGAGCGAGGGCTGAAATGACTGGCTCACGTTGACTGGTAAGACTAGTCATCTCATGACTGAGTGACTCTTGTAATATCTCAAAAATGATAGAACCACATCTGCGGCGTCTGGTAAAGTATTTTTCATAAATAACCCTGGTTAAACAATTCTGTAACATGATTTTCAATAATGTTCATTCATTTTTCCAAAAACCTGCCGTGAGGCAGAGAACTGACAATGATGACACTATAGTTGCTATTTACAGAAATCTTCATTGACTCTAAAAGTTGCAATTTCAATTTAATTCAATATTTTCAGAATACAATTTTGTACTAAATATCTATTTATGATCTTAGATCATTTTAAGTTTGACCAAACATTCTTTCGTTTTAATTAAACTGTGGTAGGTTGACTGCTTACTTTTCTCAGTGGAATGCGATTATAAAATGAGTATAAAAACGTATCAAGCGATTAGGAAAGATAAATTTATCTCGTACGAGACGACAATAAAATGATGTTTTATTATTGAAAGCGATACGATTTGACCTCTCTCTAGATCTCATCTTATTAAAATCAAATCAATGTACGCCTGCAATATTGGACAGTCTTTTATCCTGTGGTTACTGATGTTGATAATACATTCAGTGCACTCCACGGGACACCATTTAACTACTCGTACCCCGCTGCGCGCTCGACTTTATTCTTTCAACCAGGTCTGTAAAAAGGAGATTAAATCCACGTGTCAACTACTCAACTACAGGCCTAAAGTTCTCCTGTAATATTCATTGATTCATGATTTCATTACGTTCAACAACGATCACAGTAAAAATTTAACACAAACTATAAGAGGTATATTCTTTCTTTCTTTGTCTTCCGCGACATTTTAATCGCGCCTTTTTTAACCGCTTAAAATAATACTGAAAATTTTATCAGCCAGATGTCGTTAACGTCTGGAAAGCTTCACATCTGCTTATGTTGACATAGTCAAACGTAACGTCGTTATTTATGTTTTATTAAAAGTAAATCAAAAAACATTTTATAATTTGTGTTAAGAAGGCAGATTTCATTCAATTATAGCTATTATTGAAAGTTTAAGTTTGAAAAATATTGTACACTTTTTTACTCTATGACTACTGTTTGTTATTTAATTTAATTTGTTTTGTTTTCTTATATCCTTTAATAATGTAACAAAAACGTGATGGCTAAAAATTAATTTCCTGTCGCACAAAAATAAAGTTTCATACAAACTATAGGGAATATCTTAATTATTTATTTGTATAATATTACAAAATATAATTGTAATATATAATATGCTTTGGTTCCGCGATAATTGATCGACAGACTTTTCGTTTACGACACATCTTCTACATACATTTGATCAACAGACATTCATTTTGGTCTATTCTAACTCTAACCTTATAACTTGCTCACTGAATTCAGTGAGTTGTATTTATTTTTATAAATACAACTATATTTATATTTTTTATTTGTTTTTCGGAGTTTATTATATCTATTTTTAATACTGCTGATTTTTCAGTGAATAAATGTTCATATATAACGATCAGCCAAAATATTGAAGTAGGGATAAGTGAAACTTATATTTATTTATTTATTTAATTATTTATTTGAAACGTAGCAATAAAAATAAAAGAAACTATGATACGATTCATAATGACTAAATTTTTGACTAAATTTTGGATTTTTTTGCCATAAGCTTAAATTTATAATACATGGACTTATTAAACATTGAGAATATTCAACTTTTTTTAAAAAATGTTTAGTAATTTAAATGTAATTTCGACATATTCACTGTTTTAATGTTGTAATATTTTGTTCAGTGAATCTTGATTTTGTGTTTATGTATAATTTTTGCTATAGTTTTGATATTTGCTCACTGAGTTTTGTGAGTTCAATTTTTTATTTATTTTTTCCGTGTTTGTTATTCTATTTTGAAATACTGCTGTTTTTCAGTGAATAAAAGTTCATATATATATAACTATACTCATTTTAAGTTTATATGTACTCTAATCTTATAATTCCGTAGTAGATCAAATGTCGCTAGATCACATTTTTATTGAACGAATTATGACAGAAGAAAATCTGTAGACAATTATTGTGACAACATGTACTTTACCTTTTTGTTGTTTTATGTTACATTTAGTAATAAACAAATCGTTTGATAATAAAATATGATCGAAAGTAAGATATCATAATAAGTTCTTAACAGTCTGATGTCCATGATCCCTGTTACCTTTGTGTACGTAGATGTTATATAAGCTGCATAATAACGGCTGAAAGTTATAGAAAATTTATTACATTTTTATAAAAATTCAATTTACTTCCTAAAATAAACACAACAAACGAAAATTTAGATATTGGGGCAACTTTAATTATTCGCTTTTTCAGTATACCAAATTTATTTACCTTAGTTGTGTTTAATTTTCTAAAATCTGTTATATTCAATTATAAAGTGAGCATGAAATTTGTTGTTATTTACAATATTTTTCAGTAAATTAGTTTCACATGAAATAAGACAATATCAAATACATAGAATTTCGCTGCTGGATGCGTCCGGGATCAAACTGTCTAGAAATTATTCTGGCATAATTTCTGAAATGAGGTCATGTATTTGATGTATTTGATGCATTTTGCGTATTCGCAACACGAGTCTTGTAGTTAAATTTAAATATTGAACTGAATCCAAGATTTCATTTAAAATAGAGCCAATTAAATCGTATACATGTAATGTGAAATGTCAGTATCAATCATAATTTTTATTTTAAATAAATTTTTAAATGCATTGTAAATAGAGACAATGTGTCGTCAGTTGTAAAATATACGATTGGAATTTTCAAAAATTAAAAGAAAAAAGTTTAATTGAGTCGTTTGTTTTTCTCTCTCTTTCTAAACATATAGTGTTTATTTTTTGTGCCTGTATGGGACCAATAACTTTTTACCCGTAAAAGTGAGTCGCTCTCTTCAATACATTTGTGTCGAGCAGCGATAGCAAAATTTACGATTTGACAAAAAATACATTGCCACGTGATGCAATCTGATACTTAATACGAGAATAAGGAAATTATTTTAATCATCTCAATTTTAAGTTTGCACAATCTTTTCTTTCTCTTTTCAAGGATTTAGAAATGAGTAGGCCTACTGATATCCACTAACTCAGCGAGTTTCTTTCATCTTTAGTATTCTATAAAATATAATTTTACGAGTGTCGCGCCTATAGTATGTATAGGCCTATATACTTTCAAATGTTATTCACAAAATGTACTACGTGACGTTATTAATTAATTCGACAGATTTTAGTTGCATAGTTATCAGCAATCTTAATAATAGCAACGAATGAATACTGCTCAATAGATACATTTTAATGACTGATTAATTAGTTCTGATGTTTTATTAAGCTTTGATACATGCATGAGATAGTGTTGACATGTTGATCAACGTCGATCATCTCTCCGTGACCTTTCTCATGCTTTACTCCCCTGCACAGATGAGAACTTCAATAATATTGTTATCTTGGGATTTGATGAGTTATGTGCACTGTAGATATTTCATTAACATTTTTCTTTCTGGACATTATTTTACTGCTAACTCTCTGATTGAGTTCACGTTCGTGTCTTCAATGTTACGTTGATCTTACGTCCAAGGTACTCTTTATGAATTATGAAATTTAGGATTTATGAATGTCCCGAATAGATAGAAATGATATTTGAGTTTGCAGTGCTGTATTATTTAGCATACATAATTATAAGATTTTATTTGATAAACAATCATAAATTGTTATGATAATAATTATGTCATCATCATATACGGTATAGATGATGATTTATCGTTATAAATAATAATTAGATAATACACTCATTAAATCAGCAGTACAAAATTTCGAGAATCAAAGAATTCAAATCTAAAGTAATCATTTAATTACAAAACTCGTCATTTCCGCCATGTTTAGAAAATATTCATATTTGTATTTGGCGCATTTAACGCTTCGTGATGTATAACAAAACTAGTAACTGCACAATGTTGCGATATGCTAATAATCTGCATAGTTATGTAAAGCAGGTGTAAAAAGCCAGTAATTTACATAGTCAAAGATATTAATAACAAAGGCACTATATACACAAAACAGAAATACATCTGTTCACTGTCAAAGTTAGGAAACATAGGTTAACAAATGAGTTTGAAAAGACTTATTTTTATGCATTCCAATACATCGACGATTTAATAATTAAATGTATTCTTGGGATATAAATTGTGGTACTTTATGGAATGTTTAATCGACTCATTTTGCCAAATGATACTTTTAAAAATTAATTGCGATAGTATTAAAAGATTATAGCAAATGCAATCAAAACTGTAACTGCAGATTTGACTTTATCAATAAATATTAAACTGCCTGTCGCACACCAGTGCATGAATCCACGACAGAAGAATGTCCGCAAGCTGGCAGTCACGTGTCACTGAAACTTCCATTACCGGTAGTCTTGTGATGTTTAGTCAATTGAGTCCTTCTATTTATACAGAAACCTATTTGTTGACTATATTGTTATAATAAATAACAACCACGCGCGCCGCCATAAATAGTATTATCTATTGATCCATAGGCTTACTAAGATTTGTGTGTGGGGTTAGAAGTCAAAATTACAGGTGTAATCTACAATAGGGAACTGGACATCTAAAAATATAATATTTGAATTAGTAAAACATTAAGCCTAGCTATTTCTGTTTTAAAGTATTGATGAAATATCATTCAGTCACTCTATAGCATAATAGACAATACTGCTTTTAAACGTGCATTCAATATCAGTGTCAGACTATGAGCTTGGAACAGGTATAATATTGTAGAATTAATTTTTAATTCCAATAATCAATTAATCAATTAATCCATGAAACGAAACTGAAAAATAGAAAATAAGTGACTGAAAGGATAAGATATCCGCAGTTTACCACAAAGGAAGCAGCAGCGATAATGGTAGGCTCCGTAGCCTACCATGGCAATTAAGCAATGAAATTAAAGTTGATTATGTCATTCTTGTTCTTGTTATCGGTTAAGCCCTACTTTTCATTTACAATGTCCTAAACATTTTATATTTTTAAATTATTTATTAATAAAAAATTATATTGACTAACTGACTAAATGAGTTTTCTGATCTCATGTTTAACCCTAATTTTTAGGGTTAAACATGAGGTCAGAAAACGTGTTAATAATAGAGTTAGAGTTAGTGCTGGGGTTAAGTTCGCACAATTTTAACTATTCTGTTAGAATCATCATATATTGTCGAATTTATAGGTTGTTCAATTTATATGTCGCACGATTAAATATTCTGCTTCTTATCCAATATCCATTATAAGACGGAGATTCATGGCCACGCTGTTAGTAGGAGCTAAAGAAAGACTCCAAACAACATTTGTATTTGTTCATCGGTCGATAAAGACGCTGGATTAAAATATTACAGTGAGAGTTATGACTTGAATATCTTCGGGGAGGTGGACTGAGGAGGTTCGGGTTAAGTAGTTGCGGAGAATTTAAAATTTGCACTGATAGCACGGACGTTGTATCAAGAGCTATCACTTATGCATTCATGCAGTAAATTATCTCGAAACTGTCGTACACGTAACCTCTACAGCAAATATATTGTTTGTATTAAAAGTGGTTTTATTTGTTTATTTATTTTTTTATTAATTATTTTTAATAATTACAAAATCACCGATAATGGATCCGGCAGACAATTTTCGCGAATCGTTTAAATATTACAAAAGTCGTCGACCAGCGCCAGATTTATCGAAAGTTGTGGATTTCTCTGAACCCTCTCAATCTTATGTAAGATCCAAAGAATTTTTATATAAATCAAATTTTGTTCCTTTAATACATAATAATATTTGATATATTGATTCGATTTTCTCATTTTTATTATAAATTACTATAAATTATAAATTAATTATAAATTATGGATAGTTTTAAATATAAATTTTTTATTTTTATCGTTTTAGTAAAATTAATCAGAAACCATTTTTTGGGGGATAGACTAATTTGCAGAAATAGGGGACAGACTAATTTACCGAAACTGCCGAAAAGTGCCGAAACGACGCCAAATTTTTATTTGACGTCATAGAGATTTCGGAATGGTGCCAAATTGTAGCTAGTGTCTGGGCTCATCACTTTG
>JAQIXG010003935.1:0-13793 GCA_034700105.1 Oconnorella tubifera | reverse complement strand
ATAATATATATATAAAATATAAATATACAAAACATTTACACAATATATATATATATATATTCATTCCTTTCACTATTTTATTAGGTATAGGCTCAATTGTGTAAATGTTTTGTTCAATTCCCCCCACCCGATATATTTAAATGTTTTAAGAATATAGATGTGACGTTCTTAGATGGACTTTTCAGACCAGGGAATGAATAGACCAGGGTTGAACAGTCCTGGATGAATGATCCTAAGGATAAAAAGTCCAGAGATGAACAGTCCGAATATGCCTGTCAAAAAAGGAGAATTTTCATACTTATAATATAACTAAAGCAAAAAAATACAGTTTTTGTGTAATAAGTTAATATATCCAGGATCATAGCTATCATTTAATTTTAAGGAGGATGAGGGGAGGATGGAGGGGTGACCTTCTCAGACAAAAAAAGTTTCTAAGACTGACATTTGATTGTAGCGTTTTAGCTTTCAAAATAATTTATTATTGTTATTATCTGTGTTTTGTTTGATGTGTTGTAAAACCATGGTTTTAGTCACTTCTTTAGTTACTCCCCTGAATTTTTTCAGTACTTTCCATTTGTACAAATTGTAATTTTAATTGTGTTAATGTTTTTATCCTTCTTGTTATGATATATTATGACAGCTAAATGCGACCCACATAGTATGCACAGGTTCTATGCTGAACATATGAAAAGTTTCTCCGCTTGTGTCAAAAAGTTTCTAACCTACATATTATGTGTAATTTTCTTAAAATTGTTCATGCAATGCATTTTTTGTTTGTAAGCAGAATCCTGTTTCTATAATCAGATGACGTTCTGGTCATGTGACATAGCTGCAATAATAGTGCTCTTTATCATTAGATAATAATAAGATAAACAAGTAATTTTATCTTCGAATCTAAGATGAATTATTTTTATTTCACGTTAAGCATGCTCCGTTTGGAAACAACCGTTATTGCTATTAAATGTTCTATTGTTTAATAATTGATAATTGATATTATTTTAAATTTATAAACAGGCCGTGATGGTAAAGAGATCGTGATAGGTTTTACAAAATAACTTGTTTACAAATGAGTAAACTTGAAATGAATAATTTATGAATTTCTGCTTATAAAAAACGACCAGAGTTGACAAGGTTCAACTTATATTTCAATAACAAAAGTTTTCTGTAACATTGTGTCATGATTCAGCCCTAGCTTAAAAAACGTCCACAGCAAGGTGTGCTTTATAGCAATCTCCGCCTTTTAATATGATTGACACATCAATCTGCGACTTAATGTTATATCGTTGAAGCTAATTAAGCACGCTTAAACTGCTCTCGTACTGTTAGTATTCAGGTTAGAATTATGGTTATGAATGCGGTTAAAGTGTGAGATGAAATTAGCGACTTTTATCATATATTTTTTATATAACTATAGGGTTAAAAATAATTGTAAAGATAATTGCTAGAGGTACTTTTCTATAAGGGAACCTAAACGTGAAAATATTACTTAAAATAAGCATCTCGTCTCGTGACTGGCCTAAAGTTAATATGATAACGTTACAAAAATAACTATGTGACGCAAAACGTCGTAATGCTTCTTTTAAAACATTTTTAAACAATTCTGACACTTTGACCCTTAAATCTCTCCCCTTCCCTCCCTCTCCCCGAGTTCAGCACACTCACCTAAATGAAATTTGAGGAATTTTATAGACATTTTGATTATAATTTAACTAATGTTAAAAATAGTATAACTTCAAGCCCCTGTTATAGTGATAAAAATAAGCAGTGGATCTAGTCATATTGCAAAGGATTTAAACTAATGATGAAAGTCAATATACGAATTATACAATAATGAGTATAATCGGGGCATATTACTTACAGTTTGTAGACTAATTTAAATGCAGCAGAATAAGAGCTTAATTAATAAAAATGAGAGTACACACATATATATAGTTTAACAAAATAAAATATCAAAATTAATGAAATTATGTTTCATTGCTTAATAGTCACATTGCTAGAAAATAGTTTTTGTTCAACTGATTAATAATTAATTTCTATACATTCATTTAAAATAACGATTCATTAAATAGTGCAAAATGTTTAAAAACCAAGTAAATTTTTTTATATTTCAAATAACTACAGTTTAAACAAGTATTGCAAATAAAAATGCAGTTGTTAGAATGTAAAAAAATTAAAGAAGTGTCTTGTGTCCTAAAAGTTCCCAGATTAAATTAGTTGACAGTATCTCTACAAAATAAACGTAGACTTAATTATTTTTATTAGAGACACAAATCGAAGAAAGAACTGATCCTTTGACTTGCTTTGTCGATTTAGTAATGGAGGCTGCTCCAGAACTAAAGAGATTGGTCAGAAGACTGACACAAGTCCCGCCCACCTGACACTCTGAACCCAATGGGCAACAGAGAGGGGCGGTACCAGAAGCGGGGTTATTGCAACAAGTTGAACCCTGAAACAAGTGTTTATGTATAGAATGAATCCTTCTATGATAAAAACTAACTTAATTTTATATCTTTTCTATTATTATTTTATTGAAATTGACATCTAATCTGCTAAACAATGTTTTCAACCCTAAATTGCAATGATTAAAACTGTGATCACGAAATACAACGAACCGGTGGACAGCAGCCACATGTTTGTTTTACTCCAAAGATATCAACTTGACTACAATTACAACAAGTTTGTTTTTGCTTGAGACAAGGATTTTCACATCCGTTCTTGAAGAGACACTGTGGTGATGACAATGCAGTAGGGTCTGGAATAACGGGAAGCACTGAGGCTATAAAAATAGATAACATCTATTTCTAGCAATAATAAATATCAGTTATTTTATTTATTTTTTGTTCTAGTTATAGATTCATATGTTTTCATTTATTTCACATTAAGTCAATTAATGTATTAATTAAAGGTAATATCTTACATGTGTAAAAATCTATTATAGTTCTAGAATTTATAGCAAAATAATGACAAATTATATTTCAAGAAAATTTAAAAAAAGAATTAAGTAACAAATTCTTAAAATTAAATACCGATTCTATGTGAAATACATAGGGCCTACTCAAAATTCTAATTTAAGTGTTTTTTTTACATAAGGCATATGCAATGGACAACCAAGGGGGGGGGGTCCATGACTGTAGATAATCTTTGTAGTGTTCAGTGTCCAATTAAAAAATGCGTATATGGGCACACCATATTTAACATATGTCTTACACAGTTGGCACTAATTAGATTTATTTTTGCAAAACTCATACTGATGAAGGTTAGACTTAATTTATTGTTTCTCAGTTTTGAACCCAGTACCTCTATGGTCTGTTTGCTTACCGTCGACACACGCCACATTGAATGGAAGACACTGCTTTCCTGTACCAATACACACTTCAATAGTGATCTTACACATTTTACCTTGTCCACAATTCAGATTCTAAGAGAAAATAAACATTTATTTGAATACGATGTTGAGATAGGTATTAAAATGATGCAATATTGCATTAAATAGCATCTGAAATATATGTTTTAACTGTGATATAATATTTTGATAAAAAATTACGCAGATGAATATGTGTAATTTATCATTTTTTTGCTCGATTACTTTGACAAAAATGATAAATATTAACATGTGCAAATTTTAAGCTTAAAATACTTTCATTTAATTAAAAATTGGTCAATGCAGAAACAATGATCTTAAACTCGACAATGAACAACACTTTTCAACGTTCAATGAATTACAACACTGGACACTTAGGGTTGCTTATTAAATTATTGTCATTAAAATATAAAACAATAGGTAATTTATACACATACTTTGCAAGGATCGAGACATTCACAAATATTACACCCATTGATATCTATCTCTAGGCCATATTGACACGTTTTATCACAGGACTTGGGACATTCTGAATAGATCATTATTTAAGAATCTGAATTAATAAGATATTACAACATGATTCTAAGTTGACTTACCGCTACTTTGAATCAATCAGTCAGCCAATCTAAGAGTCATGGATTATAAATATTTCTCTCAAAACAACTGCAGAAACTTACAGCAATCTAATTTAACTTAATCTCCACAGTTACGTTTAATTTCAATAATAGAAAATATGATCTAATTACTTCTTCATTGTGGTAATCCAAGAACATAGTATAATATTTGTCAATTATTTTTTAAAAAGAATGATATGGTTATTTAGAATATACCTGGAGTGACGCACTTTAGCTGTTTTACACAAGGTGGATTGGAGCACTGTGTCTCCTTTAAGATACAATCCTGACCATCTGGACAATTGTGAGACTAAAACAAACCAAAATATAAATAATTGAGTTTAAAATATATGATGTACTGTTTTAGATTGCCATTGTACAATGTATATTGCATATTTTAATCACACACAAGTTTTTGACTTTGTGAAATATTTATTTGATCTTTGTTGAAAACTATTTGCATCAAAATCGTTCATCCAATTTACACAAAAGATCAAACAATTTCAGTATTAATTTGCTCAATATGTATCAAAGTATAAGTAATGATTACTACTTTTATAATCTACTGTTATCTATGAGATTACCGTGCAGGGATCAGGTTGACATTGATCACATACAGGACATCCCTTGTTATCAGTCATGTAACCAAACTGACAGGATTTGAATCCCTTACAATTAACATTAGGACAACTGAATGTAGTGGTTCTAGTTGTAGTGGTTGGCATTTCAGTTGTGGTAGTTGTAGTAGTGGTTGGCATTTCGGTAGTGGTAGTTGTAGTAGTAGTGATAGGATTTGTAGTAGCAGGAGTAGTAGTTGTGGAAGAAGTGGTAGTTGCAATGGGTCCTTCTGAAAGTATACAATGTACATATCTTACTGAAGCACGCCGGAAATTTTGTGCTAATGAGACGCATTAAGGGACAAACTCACCAAATGTTTTATCTCAGTGATTAAACTCTCAATCAAACAATAAGTCCAAGGACTGCGAGTTCAAATCTCGTCGAGATAAGAATAATTTCTGAAATTTCTTGCTTGAGGTGAACCTGGAGCATATTTTCTCAATTTTTATGAATAATTTTTTTTTAGAATTTTTTTAAAGGAATTTTTAAAGAATGATGCTGCAATTATCGAGTAATTTAAAATGTACCTGTAGAGAAGCAAAACGGTACTCTTTGACAGTACATACAATCTAAAGGCAGTACTAATTCACAGCGTTCACCAACTCCACAATAATACTATTAAAATAAAGAAAAAATATGTTGCTTTAAGGCGAGGTATTTTGTTGTTATAACTAACACAAATAGTCCGGATTGTTTATCTAGATAATTAGAATTATGCTTACCTCTACGACAGATAGTCAATTAAAAATAAGTTGGAGTGACAATGATTAACATTGTGACAAAAAAATTCAATTAATAATAGATATGAATTTTTTTTAGTTAATTTCCCAGTAGAAAAATATACAATGCGTCATTTATAAAATAACTTATATTACACTCTATGCAAGATAGTAGTCAATTATGCATTTTTTAATATACTTAAATAGTTACTTCATCGATTTATTTTGAGCATATGCTAATTTATATATTCATTAATTGCTGTAATAAAAGCGACTTCGATTTGTTTGAATTTCTAATCAGAGATAGAAATAGTGAGCTATCTAGGATTCGAACTTGGACTTGGTTTTGGACTTGGACTAGGACTTGGTTGATATATATAATATATATTATTAACATTTATACTCTGTATAATATTGTAAATAATGATTGCTAATTATATAATCACTGTGATCTATAATGAGCCTACCAAACAAGGATTTATTCTACACTGATCACACACAGGACATCCCTTGTTATCCGTCAAAAAACCAAACTGACAAGATTGGAATCCAGCACAATTACCATTAGGACAAAATAATGGAGTAGTAGTTCTTTGATTAGTAGTAGGAGTGGTAGGATTGTGAGTAATAATAATAGTGGGAGTAGTAGTGGTGGGATCAGAAATAATAATAGTGGGAGTAGTAGTGGTGGGTTCAGGAGTAGTAACAATAGAAGTAGTTGTGGGATCTAAAATTATAAAAAGGCACTTCTTTAATCTTATTTATATCATCTTATTAAAAAACATTGGACTTTCAAGAAAATTTTCGTAATGCGGTAAAAACGGAATTTTTATTTGATATAATATATTCATTTTAGAGATGTGGCGCAGCAAAAATCAGTTAACCATAATATTGTTAATTTACCTGCTATTTAAAAGTAGAGAAAAAATTCTTTCGCAGATGATTTCAATAACAGATAGCCTACAAGGCTAATTATAAGAACAATGTAAATATTGCTTTTATTAATTATACGTCTTATAGTTAAATTTTATATTAATTAAGATTAAAAGCGTCTGCTAGCACGAGATTATAAATTATTTAAATTATAAATTATATAGATATAAATTATTTAAATGACAAAAAAGAACCTAAAAATATATAGTCACGACTTAGTTATAGCTTTATCGCAAGGTGGTTATTTTCTGAGATGTATACTATCAAGTAACGTATCGCAATTATAAGTAATTTTTGTTATCATTTTTAGACATATCTGTGTTAACGTAGACAATAGAATTCCTTAAAAAAAATTTAATCTATTTTTTGATAAGGTCTAATACTCAACAATGATTGTAATACTTTATAATGTTGTTGCTTTGCTTACAATTGATAAAATGTAACTAAATATAGCTGACCTGTATTAACACAAACATGAGAGTTATGACATGGCAATACGCCGCAATCAACTACATTCTTGCATTCTGCGTTACCAGCACAAGTATGCTGTTGAAAGAAGAAACAACATTGGCAAACCATCATTTACAGATTAAAATATAGTTTATTATCATTCGATTAAAATATAATAAATTTCAATTATTTTTAGAAAAAAAATTTAATTTTTTTTTATTTTTAGCACACTAACGAACCTGAAAATGGATCCGAAAAAAGATCTGAAATATGGTTTAATAGCATATGCAGAGGTATTCAACAATATTACACACACATTAGTTACAAAAGAATTTTACAAATAATTATGGCTTATGTGGTTGAGCTTCATAAATGAAATACATCTATTTTCTGTATAATTAAAACACAAAACAGTACGTATTATAAGTATTTACTTCAATTTTTTTGTCAGAAAATAGCATTCTCAACGCTGATGTGACGTCATACGATGTACAAAATAAAGATTTGTAATGTATACCATGCACTGATCAGTTGCACATCCGCAGGTCATAGTGTCATAGTCTACGGCGGTCCCATATGGACACTCAGCCGGGCACACAAACTGTGGGTCTGTTACACAACAGAGTGTAGCAATAAAATGCCAATATGCAGATTTTCATAAAATACAGAATCTAATACACAGAATGCTAACAATAAGTCGTATGCAGAGTATACTAATTTGATTTATAGTGTATTTCTTACACTATAAGTTCACAATGTTATAAATAAGTCTTTATAAACTCTCTTATTGCTAGATTAACAACTTTAAACAACAATCAATTACAAGTTCAAATACTCAACTTATTGAATTAGATTGTATTCTAATTATTGTATATAATTATGTAGTTAGTTAATCATTATTAATGAATAATTGTTTCACTCTAACCATAGGCTATTATGGGAGTAGCAGCAGTAGTAGATGATATAAAATTCTCAACTGTTGGTGTTGGTGTAGTGGTATCCTCTGTAGTCACTTCTGTTACTGGAGTGACTGCGGTTGGTGGTGGTGGTGCGCTTGGTTGAGTTGTTGGTTGAGTTGTTGGTAGTGTTTGCTCTGTTGGAAAAGTTGATTCTGAAATATTTAACAAACATTTATTTTATAGGGGTAAAATAAATTATAACTTTATGTAATAATATTAAAGCAGATAGACAACAATAATGTCTACATAAAGAGACACAACATCAGTAGGTCCTAATTATGGCTGATTCTTATTATACTAAAATATTTCAACACATCCATACTGTCACGAATCACGATAATCTAATGGTCCTAGTTCTAAGTTAGACTAATATAACATAATACCATGTTTGCAAGTACGCTAATCCTAGCCTAAAACTAAGCCTTAGACTAAGAAACGTTCGTAAGCCATTTAGAATTGATCAACAGAAGCCGGAGGTACACAATGCATATTCTTTATATATGTTCGGGGAATTTAAAATAAAGTGTCCTGGAAAATGTCTGGGAAAGTGTTGTGGGAAGTGTAGAGAGAGGCGTCAGGGAAGTAGGCCTACTATATTTGATGACTTTATGGTGTAAAATGCTTGACAGTTGTTAAATATATTGTTTTTGATCGTATTACAAGAGTTGTGTATAATGTATATGGATAATGAATAGTTAGAAACTAGATTTACTAACGAGGAACGCAGTACGGAGTTCTAGCGCAGACAGTGTAAGGGTAGCAGTTGTTTTCTAGTTGACACACTGATCCGCTCGGACAAAAGCCCTGCAGGTCATTAAATCAAACTACATTGATAAGAGTGATTATAGCATTAATATTGATTTTATATCTACTGTATAAACTTATGTATATATCTGTATATGTGCATAATATATGTATAATGTATTGATTGTATACGTTTCTACTTGCTTTGTTGTCATTTATAAAAAGGATAAATTAAAAATGAATTTTCAAATACATAAATAATACATAAAATCGAAAAATATATAGGCCTACACAAGTGAAATGCGCAATATAAAATTTAACATACACAATGCAAGTTATAATGTATATTGCAATTAATGCACCACGGTTTCTATTAAATCCCACTATAAATATTAACTTAAAATAATAATATAGATATTATAATTTTATATATAACATTATATTAATTCTATATTAATATTATAAAACGTTTACATAATATTTATGAATTACTATAATATTTAAGAATTATGCTTATTAATTAAACCTACATATATATGTGAGCAGTAAATTGAACAATGAACTAAAGTTGTCATCATGTAAGCCTAAAGAGTTGACACATCACTAAGCTCCTGAACACTGATGGAATTAGGCGCGTTCAAAATCATCGTATGTATATAGAATTGAAATAAATCGTCATTCTATAATCGATATGTGCTTTATCAATTCATTGGATTTTAATTAGGGATGAAAGGCAATTTTTGTGCTGATGTGACGTCAACAACAAAAGTATGCGTATCATTACCGGGCAAGGATCATCAGCGCACTCACAGATATAGTCTGTCCCAATGACCGTCCCATAGGGGCAATCTGGCGGACAATACGGAGGACAGTAGGCTGTAAAATAAGAGATAAATTTATACATCAAACTAATTGTTACTAACGAGACGTAACGTGGATTACGAACGCAAACAACTTGCTGCTAGATACAGTAGAAGAAAGCTTCTTCTTTTTACGTAGGCCTGCAGACTACAGTAAAAACTGAGGAAACTTACAATACACTTCTTGCTTCAATTTAGAACCTACGAACTTGTAGGGGATTATATTTTTTGCTTCCACATAATATATACAGTACACGCAAGTTTCTTTCTGTATATATCAGCAAATGTTCAAATATAGAAGAGTAAATGCACAACAGTATATATTATATAACAGGTCATTGGAGTGCAGCTTGCGTCCTATCAATCGTATATCTTATGTTGTGTTAAATATAAATAAGAATGCAATTTAATTATAAACTACTTCTAAAATAGTTTAGTATAAGTATACTATAGTATATTTGTAATTAGTATTGTAATATCAGTAAATCGATTCAATATTCTCTTCTACTGCAAGCGTATACGATTATTATTTTATATTAAATAAAGTAATGACATATCAACAGTGAACTAGTGTAGCTACT
The DNA here is from genome assembly GCA_034700105.1 of Oconnorella tubifera. Taxonomy (NCBI): domain Eukaryota; kingdom Metazoa; phylum Annelida; class Clitellata; order Enchytraeida; family Enchytraeidae; genus Oconnorella; species Oconnorella tubifera. The sequence continues at coordinate 3,954 of JAQIXG010003935.1, read as the reverse complement.
AACGTAGTGTAGTTAATTTAGGAGTCATTGTATGCGGGATGCAAAAGGGTAAAGGGGCAGGACAGTTTGGGGAACCCTCGGGATAAGTACAGGGTTCATCTTGCAGTAGACAATCCTCTCCACAAACATGCTGCAATATAAAACAAAACTAATTTTACTGGTAAAAAGGTATTAATGGTAAATGCTAAAAGGTTATAAGGCCTACAATGAAGGAAGCAAATTTTTATTTACTTTAAAAAATTATAATAAGAACTCAATGTGTGCATGAGAATGGAAAAAATCTCTTTTTATCTAAGATGATAATTTTGATAATTTTTTCGTCTAAACATTTTTAGGAAGGTTTAATAACTTATACAAAGGCTAAGAAAAAGATTGCCTACTTGGCATGAGTTTGGCAAGCAGTTACAAATAGAACAATTGGTGACCGGATCTTTTTCAAAACCATACTGACAAGTAATCATAGGTTGTGGATCACAGGGTGTCTCGGAACATGCAAATGGGAGCGTGGCAAATGGGAGCGGTTGAGTTTCTGAAAGTATAAAAAAATATTTTATTACATACTGTGCATTATTATCAGATAAGCAGTTATATCCTATAGTGCTAATATGAAAGTATAAAGTTTAGTCGGCATGCCAGTTCACCTTAAGATCTCTTTCAAAGCAAACAAGCCTTCAACCAAAGATCTGTGATTAGAGACTGGTTCTAAACAGTGACGTCATTCTACTTGTCTATGGGAGGGGGGGGGGGGGTACAAAAAAAACAAAGCAACAAGCGAAGACATTTTTTAACGTTTCGCGTGTTTCGTTTTTTGATTATCGCATTATGTCTCATATATTACATGATTCATCGGTTTGCTACGCATTTATCACTATTAGTAAGATTACAAATTTTACTAAAGGGCGCAGCAACTTAGTAAGTTTACGAGACAAGAAATCGATCAGATTCCGTGCTCAAAAGATTCGTGTAAGCAAATTGTTTGCTGCATCCTTTAATAGATTTCTAATTTAATGGTATCCTGTACCAAAATGAGATTAGAAAATAATATAAACCTGTCGTGGATGGAGTAGCAGTCGACGGATTCATTGTCGATGACGTCATAACATCGACAAACAATAAACCAAACAGAATAAACAAAGTCTCCATCATGATTGTCAACACTGAACTGTTTATCATATAACAAACATGACGTCAGTAATTATACCGTTTTACAAATAAATTATTTACTTACTGATTAAAAAGTGTATATAATATAAAGTATGAAGAACAAGGTTTACATCGACATTTTTAAGTAAAATTGAAAAATTAATTAAACATTAAAACCATTAATCCTAATGTAACAAAAAAAGCAAAAAATATATGGAATGCTTGAGTACTATAGTCTTTAATATCTCTGTATGTCTGACGATCTATTTTTCTACAGTAGGCCTACTTGCCTTAAAATGTTCCCTAAAAGTTATCGTAATATAATTTTACTGCACATTACCTTTATGATTCTTTAATAGACTCTCAGTCTACTAATGAAAAACGCTTAAAATTCAACTTTTTTGTAAATTAGATAATTATATTTAATCGATTTATATTCAAATATAAATAAGAGTGATTACAAAGATGTATTGATGTTAAAAATGAGAAAGACACGGTGAACTGATTAAGTTTAAATATTGTTGCCTCACTCACAGCTAGATAAAAAGATAAAAGTTGATAAATGTCTATAATATACTACAATACCACTCATACCTATATATATATTCGTTTTTTTTAGAAAACATTTTATAAAAAAGATTTATAAAGTTTTCTATAGGTCACGCCGCAATGGTAAAAAAAGAAATTAAAATTCGGGTATGGGGGGACGAGGAGGGGGGAGGGGTCCAAAATAGACCTTAGGCCTACGCAAACGCATTCGGGCAAAATCTGATGACAATATCGCAACAACCTTAAATTATCAAAAATGATGTTAAATTATTATTTTTTATCTTTGCTTGATGGAGGGGGTGGGGACATTCAACCTCTAGAATTCGCTTACTTTTTCCAGAACATTAATAATTTACATATTTTTGTAATGTTTCACGTAAAATATAGACAAAGATCTCTCAGTTCTCCCCTGAAAACCTCCACATCCTCATAGTTGCGGCATATTTTTTATTACTCTGACTCCGTCGTTTACAAAAACAAATAAAAATGTCATCCGAGTCTTTGAACTAGTGCAATACAATAAATAAACATTTCCTTTTAACTCACTATGTACGTATAATCATCAGGGCCGGATTTACCACGAAGCACTTTCAGCACGTGCTGAGGGCCCCCCGGCAAATGGGGCCCCCCGAGATTTAAAAAAAAATTTTTTGGAATGATAAATGTTTGCTGTACAGTTGAATGAAATTAAATGTTAAGAGTGAGCCCAAAAAAATGTAGCGATAACCAAAAAAAAAAAAAAGGTCATCACTTCAAAAATGAACAAGTAATATGGAAAGAAATTAAAAAATTTGTCATTTCTAATTTTTGGGGCCTCCTTTCGCAGAAGTGTTTCAGGCCCCCTAAGGTCTAAATCCGGCACTGATAATCATCTATCACCCAATGAAACGTTTTTTATTCAAACTTTCTATCAATTGTACGACGTGGACGTTGGTCCATAAATAAAGTCTACTTCTCTCATTCTTTGATTTATATTATTATTAATGTGTCTTTCCCGTCTAAAATTCAAATAAATTTTCATATGTAAGTTACAAGACCGTGTATGATAAATGACATATTTTGTTATTTTATCTTTTTGAGCAGTCAGAACGTTAACTTTCTTACTCGCATATCTTTCCTAATAAAATTATTAATTTTATTAATAGACGTTGTCGCTTGTTGCTAGACTATCTTTAGATTTTTATATATGTGTTTATTTTTATAAGTTCATACAATATTTCATGTATTCGTAACTCGACCTTAAAACTTGCCCCTCCTCAGTGAGAGTGCGGTGCTAAAAAAGGTCACTACTTAAGCAACATCCACCACTGGAGAAAAGTAACACCATGGGGTTTCGCACCGGGTGGCACCATGGGCTTGAGCACCGGGTGACACCATATTTAGTGGCGTCACTGCTAACCTAAAAAAGGTCACCACTTAAACAACATCCACCATCGGAGAAAAGTGACACCATGGAGTTGCGCACCGGGTGACACCATGGGCTTGAGCACCGGGTGACCCCATTTTTAGTGGCGTCACTGCTAACCTAAAAAAGGTCACCACTTAAACAACATCCACCACTGGAGAAAAGTGACACCATGGGGGTTGCGCACCGGGTGACATCATGGGCTTGAGCACCGGGTGACACCATGGGCTTGAGCACCGGGTGACACCATGTGCTTGAGCACCGAGTGACACCATTTTTAGTGGTGTCACTGTCTCTCCCAGAATAACTATTATCTTATGTCCGAATTGAGTACTAGTTATTGTGATTCTCTCCATCGATGTTCTTTTTATTAACTTAATCAGTAATTAATTACTGCATACGCTGTTAATGAACAATTGAACACTGCACTAGGTAGTACTTGCTTTTAGAAACGTGTTTTAACGAAGTACTGGCTTTACTAAACGTGTGTTAAGCTGACACACCTTGAGTTTCAAATTTTATTTCTATCTGTGTTATATGATTTATAATGATAATTCTGTGGCTAGAGGCAACTAGGGGGGGGGGGCAGAGGGGGCGAGTCGCCCAGGGCGGCAATTAGATAAGAGGCGCAGAATTTCGGTCGTAGTATATTCTGTGTGTCTAAAGTCAGTTAAAAACGAGTGATATTTTCAAAGTCCTCCTGAATTTTGAAATTTGTAAGTTTTTTTGAGGAAAATCCGAAATTACCAATTTACGGTTTCTGTTTATTTACAGAAAATATGTGGTAACTTCAGTATTCATGAACTTTTAGTTACTGGGAACTTGAGTTTGTTTCGTATTTAATTTATCTTTGCGAT
>JAQIXG010003934.1:0-13795 GCA_034700105.1 Oconnorella tubifera | reverse complement strand
TATTTTTGATTGATTTGTTCAGTTTTCGTGTTTATTTAGTTCAAATTTTATGTCTTTATACTTGTACTTAATTTTCTCTGTACTGACGTGTTTGCGTAATGATAAAAAAATAAATCGACATTTTATCTGTGAAAAACATTACAGTATTTATAAGATATTTACTTTTATTACATATTGTCAAGCCAGGCATTGTGTTTTTTCTATAATAAAATTTTGCAATAAACCACAAAATATTTATTGATATTACGACTCTAATATATATTTTTAATAATTAAATGTTCAATAATTAGATTTAAGAGATGAATAAGTTATTAGAGATCAATATTATTAGTAATTCTGTCCATACATGAAAATCTTCCGTTGAAATTATTTCAGTGGTGTAACCGTTTATACTGAGGGAAAGTGCAAGGAGTCGAATGCATCTGAAGATAGTTCTGAAGTAGGTATTTAATTGGGAGAAAATGAATTTTAAAAATCTATTAGATATATTTATCATGTATTACCTTAAAAGAAGATAACAGAGAACCTAGCAAAGTGGTTAGAGCTCAGGACTCGGACGCAACAGGTCCGGATTCGGTTTTCTTAAATGGTCACAATTTCATGGCACCCTTTAGTAATTAATTAATTAATTTAGTAATACAGCTACATCCGAGTAATCGTTCATATAAGACAATAATTGTTGACGTTAAACTTAATTATTTTTAAAGTAAGATAGCGAACTAACAATTAAGTCTCGTAATAATTAATTATTTATTATTAAACTTTTTCTATCTTTAGCTCCGTGAATGATTGAATTCGATCAGTCAATAGCGTGACACGTTAATGATGACGTCACTCAATGATTGACCAATCAGCAATGACTTAAATGGAGTGTTAATTGTATAAAAAAAACATCAATTTTCTGCTTCTTTTAAAAACTTACAGACGTCTATTAAATTTACACTCGGCTCAATATAACTTTAATAAAAAAAATTCTGTAGAACTAATCTGTAGTGTCTGTGTTTAATGGTTTTATCTAATTTGTTTATTAGTTGATTTATAATCTACAATTCTTTAATGATGTTATTTTAAAAACTATTATAAATGCATTTCACAACATTTGCAACAAAAATCTCAAAAATTTGCGACAATAATTATTATGACTGCAATGTTTCCAGTGATTTCTGAAAGTTACTATTGAAACTTTCATCAGTTTTGAGACGAAAGTTTTCTTATAAGTGAAAATAAAACTTTATCTGAATATTTATATATACTTCAAATGTATGTTTTCCAGTAAATTATCAATAAAACTTGCTGCACCCTTTAGTACTGTTCTTAAATTAGAAGCTAAATTAGCAGTAGTAAAGTATACAATTCAGTATAAAAGACTTTATGACAATTAAGCAAATAAATAAAACAAAACATTTGAAAACAGATCATTTAATGATCAAATTGTAATCTCCAAAAAACTATCGTAATTTCTATCAACAGATATTTGCATAGTGTTAAAGCGATAAGCAATTAAAACAGCACCCATTAGTCATAAATCACACCATAAACTAATCAACAACCCATTTTTAAACCCTCGTAGATAAATAAAACAGTGAACACTTTACATTCAATCATTGATCTATAAATTAAAGCAGTTTATAGTGATTCTGACTATTTAAAATATTAAGGATAATTATAAATAGAAGCCAGTTTATACATAATTATAAACTGAATAATATACATAATTTAAGCAGATAATGTTTTGTACTTCATCGATCGAATAGTTTATCTATGTATCATATGTAACTTTAAAATATTATCTAAAATTTCACTTTAATTAAACATTATTTCAATATGTAAAGCAGTAAGTAAAATTATACCTATAAAGCTTATCTAATAAAATTTATTTCAAATGAATAATAATTACAATAAAACATTATAGAAGAAATTTAAGTTTAAAGTCCGGATACTATACGAATGATGTTTCAGATGTTGCAGCCAATATCAGCATCTACTAAAGGGTGCAGCGAGTTAGCCATATAGTAAAAATTTATGAGAATCGAATATAAACCTGTGGGTTTCGAGTCCGGTGCTCTATCACTTCACCAATGAGCTTCGATTATATAAACCTTTTTGAAAGTAAAATTGATATAGATAGAGACGATGCAATAAGAGAGAGAAAGAGATTCAATATGAAATAAATAATCTAAAACAGTCATTGTAGTGCTAACTGAGAAATACTACTAAACTAAACAAAGTAATATCACTGACTGATTCCAGGGAGGCAACATATGTACAGATCCTATGCATAAGTACATAGATATGTACAGATTCTATACATACGTACATAGATATGTACAGATTCTATACATACGTACATATATATGTATGTACACATTCTATACACATGTATAGATTCTATACATATGTACATATGTACAGATTCTATACATATGTGCAGATTTCTTAAAATTGCATTAATAATACAATGATTTTATGTTATTATAATCAGATGACGTCATGGTCCAATGAGATGGCTGCAATAGCCGTGCGCCTTGCACATTTTAACCAGAATCTAAGATAAAATTAGCTTTTACTTCAATGGACTCCCTGTAATCAGCTATTAACGCAATAAATGTAAATGAAAGGAACTATTATCAACAGCAGTGAAGACTAAAAAATCAACAAAGCAAAACAAAACTGAAAACTGTGCAAAGAAATAAATAAAATGCATAAGAAATAGTCAAATAAATGAAAAATAGATCTACAGATATAACAAGAAAAATTATAAATTAGTTGTAATTATATTTATGATTAATTAAAAATAACGTATTTAGACAAAGTATTTAGTCATCATATTTAGGCAAAGTATTTACGCAAAGTATTTATGAACTGTATTTAAGCAATGCATTCAGACTAAGTACTCAGTAAATGTATTTAGGTCAAGTATTTAGACAATTACTAAAATAAGAAAGGCAATAGATTGATGAGTGAAAAAGGCATATGAGACGTTTAAAAGGCAACACAGTAACGCAATCAAAAAGGCATCAAAACACTGACAACACGTCACGATAAATGCAAATAAAAAGAGTATACAAAATGTGCATACACACTGTGCATTATGCATAAGGGTATAAATAACGTGCATATACACTGTAGAGATTGTGATGATATATAATAGACGAAAATACATACAAATAATGAGTAATATTAAAGTTTTACATACAAATAAATATTATAGAAATTTAGTTTATACTTAAAAACTAGGTTAAAATTTGTTATTATCTGATAAGGATTTAAAAGTTACTTATTTGTAACTTATTAAACAGTTAAATATTCTGAAATTTAAGGAGGGGGCCGGGGGAGAGACAGAGTCCGTACATCCCCCCCCCCCAATAAAAATCTGACTTTTACAATCGGAAGACAAATATCAATATATATAATGTGTGAAAATTTAAAAAAATTGATGAGAACTAACATTGATATATGATTCGATGATAAATGGCATTCAGTAGAAAAATGGTTCAATATTTTATTTAAAAAAAGAGTATTATTATTATTATTCAAAGTTAAATAGTTTAATGTCTGGATTATTGGATTTATATGAAATTGCATTTCAGACATAGCTGTCAATTAAGCATATTATTAAAGGGTGCAGTAAGTTAGAGCAACAGTAAGATTTCATGGGAATCGAACCTGCAACTGTGGAATCCGAGTCCAGTGCTCTACCAATTCGTCAAAGAGTATTGACAAGTACCATTATTACATATAAATCCAAAAAATAAACTTAGAAATAATTTCTAAATACCAAATACTTTCAGCAGTAGATCTAAGTAACCGAGTATTTAAGAAATTAAAAGAATTGCAATTAAATAGCATTTCTGCCGATAATCAAATAACATCATTCGTTTTATCAATTAAAGTCACATCAGCACAAAACGGCTAGTGCACATAATTATTTTGTTATATAATAAATTCAATTATTAGAAGATAAATTAAAGATAATATCTTTTAAAATAATGATAATTTTTTGATATTCCCTTCCCCACGATATAAAAAACCACAATTTTTTTTTATCAAAAAAATGTCCATGTATTAAATATACTACTGAAATGGTTGTCTAATTTTATGATCAAAATATTGAACTAAAAATTAAAAATTAAACTAATCATTAAATTTCTCAACATTACCATGAAAGACGCAAGTTATATACATTCAAATTACTTATCTTATTATTATTAATATAATAATATTTATTACGCATAAATTTAGCAAAAATGCACTTAAAAAGCGTAATTCAATTGAGGGTTGCATTAATTTACAGAAGTTGCGTCGTATTAAAAGTTGCATTAATTGACAGAAATTCCTCCGTATTGGAAGTTGCATTAATTTACAGAAATTGCTCCGTTTAGTGACATCAAAACGACGTTACTGAAACAAACATGGCACCATCAGCGACAGTAAATAAAATGACATCAAAATTGTAAAGTAACACCACGACACTAGAAGAAATAATGCGCAATAATTTAATATATGATAGCGAAATAACGCAAAACTTCAATGATATGTTTAAACGATAGAAATAAATTTGAGAATCTAAAAAATGATGAAAAAAGTTCAAGAAACTTAAAATTAACTAGAAGTGCTAACAAAGCGAAACTAATGTCAAATTAAATAAAACATTCATTTCTTGATCAATCAAATCAATCAATCGTTTTAATCGATCAGAAAAATGATCAAAACAAATCGCTGATTGATTAAGAAAAATCTGAATAAGATATATTCAAGGCATCGAAAAGTCAAAATCAAAAATCTGCAGATTCATTTGTCATGCAATAATATACAAATTAAAACTATACAGAAATGTACACAAGAGATTCAATTGCAGTTAAATTAAGAAAAAAACCTTCTAATTAAAGAACAAGTTCAAAAACCATCATTTTACTATCAGCCAATAAAATCAATAAGAAAGCAGTTCACAGGCCCTTGGCCACAGGCAATATACCACAGACCCTGGGCCACAGGTTGTAAGCCACAGGCCATGGGCCACGGGCTATAGGTCACAGGCTGTAGGCCACAGGCTGGAGTCTAGATATTGTAGACCACAGGCTATAGGTCACAGGCCGTAGGCTACAGGATGTAGCTGTAGGCCAATGGCTGTAGGCCACAGGCCAACAGACTGTAGACAACACACTATAGGCAACAATCTGTAGGCCACAGGCTGCAGACTACAGCGCGTAAAACATTAATGCCTCTGACTATTATTATTAATCTTTTTATCAACTTCAATGCCACCGGATTAAGAATTATGGAAATATTTATGAAAAAAATTCAATTCTCTTAGTGAATATATGTACAGCTCTATAAAGACTGATATCCAAACAAAAATACAAGAAGAAAGATTGAAAGTTTAAAAGTAAATAGTCATCATGGTGTCACGATAATTTGTACTCTGACTTTTAGCGTATGACAAAATGTACACTGAATTTTGTATACTAGCGGTTAGTCTACTCCGATTAGGATTAGGGTTAGAATTAAGATTAGAAATAGGGTTAGATTTAAGGTAAGGTTATACAGAGGGTTAGGTTCAAGGTTAAGGATAGAGATAGAGCTACGTTTATAGTTAGAGTATGATTAGGGTTAGATTTACGGTTAGGCTTAAGGTTAAAGTATTGAGATAAGATTAGGTTTTAGATAAGGGTATGCCACAGAAACTAGAATTACATAAATTGTATACAAATTGGTAAATGAACAAATTGTTATATAGGAAAAATCGGCAGATAAATTGTTATATAAAGAAAAGTCAATATACAAATTATACAAATATCATATACAAAAAATCAGTATACAGATTGTCGTATACAAAAAGGCGGTATACAAATTATCGTATAATAAAATTCAATATACTATACACTCATAAGAATATCCACACAAAACAAGCTCGATAAATGAACCCTACAATAAAGATATATAAATAAAAACAATATGAAAATCAAACCAGTAAAAAGCGTGTGTAATGCTAACGCTATCAACTTAAAGCTAACGTCTAACCCTGCACTGATGCTACACAAATATCCTGAACTAACCCATCGTCCTGCAACAAAGCAGTCGACCCCCTCTTTCCCCCACCCCCCGCTTCATCACTCCTCCCTACATCACTTCCTACATCACTGATCATCACTGGATTATATTCACCAGTTGATTTATCACTATTTTTTGGTGATTTTTCATTATTTTTAATTGCGATTTCAGCATTTTGTTCAAAAGAGCCATTTTCGTGCGATTGAACGCCTAAAATTTCATCTCGTTCAATCTCTGATCCACCGCTGATTTTAATTACATCAAATTCCCTCCTATCGTCGTTATTTCGACTTCTAGAAAATTCACTTTCTTGAAAACCGCTTCTAACAAATCCGGCGTTTTCATTTGACGAATTATTAAGCTCGTTATTATTGCCAGAAATTTCAGTTTTGAGATTCGAAGTTGCTTCAACCTTTGAAATATTTTCTGAATTTTCTTTAGGATCGGAAACATCGTCTTGATTTAAACTTGAAACGGAAATCGTTCGCGCGTGTGCTTCTTCTAATTCAGCGTTTTTCTTACGTAGTGCTTCTGCGATATAATGATAACGATGATGATAACGATGATGATAACGATGATGATAATGATAACAATAATAATGATGATAACAATGATAAATTATATACAAATATTATATATTATTATGCATATTATATATTATCATCAAAGCTTGGTAGCAGAGTGATTACAGGGCTTATTCCCAATACAACAGTCTCTGGTTCGATTCCAGTGAATGCTGACTATTTCTTTAACTTGTGCACCCTTTTGTAAAATGCTAAATTGACAGTAATGTCTGATATATCATTCAAAAAGTAAATACAAATACGTAGAATTTATAGAACAATATTGAATTAATACTAAAAACTTTTATTTCACTCTAAATCTGTAATTTTAAAGTAATTATTATACTCAATTAAGACTCTAATATTATCAAAAAATTTTTTATCAAAGATTCAAGAAAAATGAAGATTTACCAATAGGGTATAGAACGAGAAAACGAAAAATATCAGAGAGAGAAAGAACCCCAACAACACGACTGTCATCGTCAACGACAACAAGACGATGAACCTGAAACAAGAACAGCGCAATCTTAAAGAATTCACGCAAAGTTTCAACTCTAACACATAAGAATAAAATAATAAAGATAGGTAATTAAAGGGTGCAGCAAGTAATGATGCAAGTATATGACAGAGATATTAATAAAATATTACGCTGAAGGGTGCAGCAAGCAATTAACAGAAATAACTTGCCAAAACGCTATTGGAACGATTTCGCTATATACATTAATTCTATAAATATAATTAAATTTCCGAGTTTTTTTAGTTGCTATCTTTAATAACAATAACTTTCTGATAATACTCTAACAACATACTAGTTCTAATCAGAATTTTAATTTCTAAATTTCAGAATTTAATTTAATCTTTAATTTAAAACTTTAGTATGACGTACCATAACGTTGACAATTTTATCAACAATTGTTTCCAAAGTTTCAGATTTCTTGCAAGTTTGAACGCCTTCAAAAACCTGACAGACAAACATAGCTATAAACAATAAGTTAGCTATGATAGAAAATAAATAGATGTAATAACATAGACAAGCAGATGAATTATAAAATAGATAAGCTGTGCAGTGGATAAGCTATAAAATAGATAATTTATAAAGTGGATAAGCAGAATCTCTGAACTTATAACATCAACTTACAACTATGGGCGTACAATCTACAGACTAAACCACGGTCCACCTTTTACATGTAAAAAGAATAATAACAGCTATTCTTAGCTCTTTTAGAATACAGTTATTATTTTATTATGAATTTAATTTAATAAACTTTAAAAATGAAGCGAATGATGATAGGGTACTTCTCTTCTTGTTCTCAGAGCTTCAGAAATTGAAATATCGAGATTATTGTAAACTTTTTCATCTGCCAAACCCTAGAGAATGAATATTTAAAAAAATAAATTTCAGTTAAAACAAAGAATATTTTAATCCATATTCACAATATAAATAAGTATAAAAATAAAATATTTAATGCAACAAATAATAGCAAATACAAATTACTTTATAATTTTAATAAAGTATTAAAAATTAATTAAATAATTTAGCGCTCAGTTATTCATTTAGTAGTTATATGATTAACAATTCAATGATTGATTAATTAAATAATTAACCATTCCATGATTGATTAATTGGATGATTAACATTCAATGATTGATTAATTAAATAATTAACGATTTAACAATTAATAAATTTAGTGATTAACAATTAATTAATTCATAAATTAGTAATTAATACGTAATAAATTCATTAGTAATATTAGATAGAAGCGAACTAAATGATAAACTATTGAATGATTAATTAAATCAATGATTAACAATTAACTTAATTACCTATAAATTAGTAATTAATAATAAGTAATAAATGCGTTAATAATATATGCTAGAAGTAAACTAACGATGACATCAGACTTAGCGTAGATGTCTACGATGCGTTTAGTCTCAGCGTCTATGATGGGCAACGCTGAGATTCTTCTCTCAACAAACAGATTCAAGGCGTGGATCACCGGAGTATCTGGAGTAGCCTATATATGGAGTAATATTACCCCTCAATATATTATAATACAGAGGAATAATGAATATAACTATAAAGTAATGATGAACTTTATTATGGAGTAATAATAAATATTATGATGAAGTAATAATGAATATTATGATGGAGTAATAATAAATATTATGATGGAGTAATAATGAATATTATGATGGAGTAATAATAAATATTATGATGTAGTAATAATAAATATTATGATGGAGTAATAATGAATATTATGATGGAGTAATAATAAATATTATGATGGAGTAATAATAAATATTACTCTACAGTAGTACTGAATAATACTATACAGTAATAATAAATATTATTATGGTGTAATAGTGAATATTATTATAAAGTAACACTCAATATTACTACTGGTTATAATTAAAATGAGATAAATATCCTACAGTAGCAATATTCTTAAACGTTCCAATGTTCAGTTCTTCCAGAGTCAAATGCATAAATGACGGATAAGCTTTACGTATCATCTGCATAAATATAAAAATATCATCACAGTACATATCTTCTAATATATCTAACAATAATTCGCAAACTATCAGTATAATCATCATATTTGAAACGAGATATATCTTAATATCTATTTACATTAAATCTTAATTAAATATCCGGTAGTAAAATCAAATACAAGAATAAATAACCAGCATTAGCCTATGGCCCACAACATGTGGCCTATGGGTTATAAGACCCGCAGTCTGTGGCCTATAAGACCAGCAGCCTGCGGCCTACGGCTTATAAGGCTTGCAGCAAATGACCTACTAAAGTGTATAGCCTGTGGCCTAGGGCGTATATGACCCGCAGCCTGTGGCCTACAGCTTATAAGGCCCGCAACCTGTGGCCTACTACAACCTATAGCCTAGAGCCTGTGGCCTGCAGCCTGTCAGGCCATCGACTCTAGTTAAGTCATCAGGTCATCGACTGTAGTTAAAACATATATCTGTCTGTTACTTTCTCATATCATTGATTTCTATTGATTGATTATAAAAAAAAATAAAAATAAAATAAATAGTACCAAAATAGTAAAACTTTAATATAGATGAAAAATATAAATTGACAATTTCTATGAACTACATACATTGGTGTTAAGAAATCGCAGCAGACGTTTATGAGTTAGGATATGAAGAGGGTTGCCGGAGTCAGGATTAAGAACAAGAAGACGATGAACTTTATGTTTACAAAGATCACGAACAGCTTGCAGTAGAGTGTCTTCAGGGTGAATGCAGACTAACAGTCTGTCATTCTTATGTAGTACGTCTGTAGTAGGAAAAATATAATAAATAATCAGTATATAATCAGTTGTTTGATAAATTAATATCTAACGATAGGTCAATAAATCAGTCAGTTAATAAATCAGTTAATCAGCCACTAAAACAATCAATTAATCAATCAGTTAATCAATCAGCTAATCAGTTAATCAGTCGGTAAATCAATCAGTCAATCCTTCAGTAGATCAGTCACTCATCGGTCAATAAGTCAGTCATCAGTCAATCAGTTTGTTATTCATTTAATCACTCAGTCAGAAAGCAATTCAGACAATTAGACAATAAATCATACACTGATTAACTAACTTATGATTCATTCAATCAAATAGTCAGTCATATATTAAAAAAATCAATCAATCAATACGTAACTTAATAATCAATAATTCAATCACTCAATAACATGACCTATATTAACTAGACATAAGTGTATAAATAACAAAATTAAATTTAAATTAAATAATCAAATATATACCTTTCCAATCAGCTATCTTGTGATCCTCCATATCCGCCATTCCTTCCTACAAAAAATCATCAAAACACGGAATTAATGCTAATGAACATAATACAGGAGTTGCATTATTTAACAGAAAAGATCAACAGCAGAAAATAGATCCGGGTTCAATTCCTCTATCTTGCCATTATATTGCTAACTTGCTACACCCTTTACTAAAAAGCTTAAATTAACAGCTATATCTAAGACATCGAGTCTATAATACAGTACCAGATCTATGTTAAGCATAACTTGTTGCACCCTTTAGTAAGACGCTTAAAGTGACAGCTACTTCTTATATAATCATTCAAATAATAAGATAATCCTGACTTTAAATTTTAATTTATTAAATTAAATTCAAATTAAATACAAAAAAATATATTTATACCTCGGAAGTTTTATAGTATTTCTGCAGTATTTCAATGAAATCAGTCACAGTGAGCATTCCTACAGTAAATCATTATCATTATTATTATAATTATCATCTTATATCATCACTTGGCAAGAAATAGTTGTTACATCAAGAAACCACAGAAATAAAGTATGTTCATACAGAAAAACTTATTTTTTTTTATTATTGCATCAAATTTCGGTTTAGTTTTCAACATTTCGTTATATAAATACTTTCACTTTTCCAGTATCGCTATCCAATAATATTCAATGTTACGTTCATTCTTATTGTACCCTTCTCTCAAGCGCTAGTGGTATAATAAACCTACCGACAAAGTCCTGACGCGCTGAGTCCCAGAGTGGTGCCGCGCGTAATCCATTCTGAACCAACGCAAAAAACGCTTTCTTTACCTGGCGCGGCAACACACATAACATCCATAAGAATAAGGTTACGTTTAATGCCTGGATTACCGTATTATATGAATGATGTCAAAGAAATAGCTGTCAATTTCAGCACCTTACTAAAGGGTGCACCAGGTTAGAGAAATAGTGAGCCATCCGAGATTCAAACCATTGAATTATCGATTTTGAATCCAGCGCTCTAACCACTTCTCGAATGGGCTTGACAATAGAATCGGCTGCAACATAGTTTATAGGCTTGAGAATAGGCTGCAGAAAAAGTTAGGATTAGGTTAGGGTTATAATTAGAGTTAGGTTATACATTCCTGTAATTCTATAACATTGTTATTGTAATCAGACTAAAGGGTGCAGAAAGAAAGAAAGAAAAAAGATCAAACCGTGAGATTAGTATCAAAGACGACCAGTTTAGAGCTATCCGGCATTAAATCATAACATCTATGATTATGCATAAATCTACCAAACACTAGATCTTGGCTGGTTGAACCTATACAAAACATCATTATTATCATCTATATAATCATTATCATTATCATCATCTCTATAATCATTATTATCTCTATAATCTCTACCAATGTCTAAGTGGTTATAACTTCAGACCCAGGCTTCTGGTTCAAGTTTCGTAGTATTTCACCAACTGGTTGCACCTTAAGCAAGCAGCTTATTCACTGGCTAAGTTTAGATGTAATATTTATAAGAATGAACCTGTAGACATTAAACGTTAGCGTTTGCAAGAAAATGAATTTAATCATTTATTCAAAGTATTCTATAAATCATTTTTTACAATTTAACGTTCACTCAAACAAAAAATGTTGTAAAATCATCATTAAATACAAAAGAAAATCTCAACAAAATTCAAGAGGTACTGGGGGGGTGGTAGAAGTACCTCCAAAAACTTGAATTGCACGCCCCTCATCTGCAGGATGGGCCAACTGAAAAAAAATTCAACATTTTACAAAAATCATTTATTCATTCTTTTTATCCATTTTTTAAATTAATAGCTTAATGTCACATCAGCATAAAAAGGCTATTTACTCAAGCAATATGAAGATAGAATGCATAGAACCAATTGATGAGTAAACGCTCGACTCTTAATGGGGCGCAGTAAATAAATTTTAATTTGAAAATAAGAAAAAACCGTGTATTATAAAGCTCAACTCGATCTTAATTTTCAAAATAAAATAAAAATAAATAAAATAAATTATTTATCTAATCACCCTTAATAATCTTGTTCCGGCTTCTTTGTCTTTCCAAATTATAAATCTCGATGCACCATTATCATCTAAGTAAAAAAAGCAAAATAACTAACGTTTGATTACAAAAGTAATTTTGAATATCAACGTTTCATTTTAACAATAATAATTAAAGAACTCATAGTTAGAGTAAAATATTTAATAATTGACAAGTTGATTGGCAATTACAATTGCCGAGTAGAAAATATAATGTTGCCAAATATGGCAAGAAGCGAAGAGTGATAGATGGCAAATTAATTTTACTCTTAAATATAATGTAATTAATAATAATAATAATAAAAGTAATAATTATTTATTAAAGATTTACATTACCATGATGTAAAGATGAAGACTCAGTCATCTAAAGAAAAAACACAAAAGTCATTATTACCATAACTGATAATAATTTCATCATCATCATCATTATCATCACTACTGCTGTATCATCACAAATTATATCATCACATACAAGCTCGTTGGCAAAGCAGTAAAGCAACAGAGTCAAACACAAGAACTCCGGGTTTGAATCCTGCAAATGTATTTCTAACTTTCTTCAACCTTTAATAAGACGCTTAAATTGACAGCTACGTCTGAGACATCGTTCATATAATACAGCAATCCAAATGTTAAACTTAAATTACGTTTTTACTGAATAACAATTAGAATTAAATTAACATTACTGATACTAAAGGTAATCAAATATATAAGAAACAAATAAATAAATGTCTAAAAACAAACAACAGAATATGTTCGCTCACAAACAACAATAATAAAAATATACAAAAACTCACTCCATCTCTTATCCTAACCCTTCCCAAATATTCAATCACATTAACAAGAAATTATAATTTCTTGTTAATGTGATTAATTATCAATACCCCAACATAACAACCCCAAATACACCAACGCAAATAAACAACCCCATCAATTTATTTAATAACCATCACCAATCCTAACCCTAGAACTAACCCTAACTTCTATCCCAACCCTAACCCAAATCTAAACCCTAATCCTAACCATAAAAATACACAACTGATTTATCTGAGATGTTTTAATAGGTTATAAAAATAGCAATAATTTCAATAATTTATGGCAAAAATAATTACAAAATGACCCAAGAATGCTGTTTCTTATTCTTGCTACCCAAGAATAAGAAACAGTCTTCCCCTACCGTTCTATTCCTACTCGCTGCAGCCCTCGCAGCCAACATCTCCTCCGTCCTGGTCTCAGACTTCCCCCGCCTCCTATACATCTCCACAAACTCATCAGGCCCTATCTTAACCCCCCCCTCATCCCCCCCACCCCCTACCATCACCCCCCCCCACACTCGGCGAAACCCGAAACTT
>JAQIXG010003933.1:0-13797 GCA_034700105.1 Oconnorella tubifera | reverse complement strand
ATATCGAAACCCTGATATATCGAAGTAATTTTGATGGTCCCGTGAGCTTCGATATAACGGGGTTATACTGTATTCTTTTGGAATCTTTAATTCGTCGTTGTTTTCCAAATGTTTTGATATGTTCCATTTTGCATCCACTTTTAAATGGAATTGATTTGAATTTTATAAGCGCTTGGCCCGTCATTCCCAACAAAAAATCATTTGCTGCGTTTAGAGTCAAGCGTTCACTCATCACTTGCTGGACTTTTGTCATTAATTAAACCTTTTTGCGCTGATGTGACATAGATAGCAAATATTCTTCTTCAGTATTATTGAAATTGTTTACATTGCCGACATGCAGAATTTAGTTTCTTTCTAATGTTAAGTTTTATACTATAACATATTGTAGATAGAGTGTATTGTTCAATATTTGTATGGTTCATTTAATGTGTCAATTTTATGTTAAAACTTTGCCAAATTTACATTGAATTTTCATGAGTTTAATTTATAATTATTTAATCAATAAAAACATTGTATATAAATTATTGAAATATTCTTGTGCATTTAGTATAGAAATGCACAAGATATTTAAATCATAGAAACTAATAAATTCTATACTACGGATAGAATTTATTATTTTATGCTATAATATTACGCTACAATAAAGAAACTTTATTGTAACTTTAAAATTTCGTATTTAATTGAATATTTAGAACTTTTTAATTTCGATTGCAACATTTATTTTCTTAGTAATTTTGATTTGGGGCCATAATTTGCATAATTACGTAACGCTGGAAATAGTCTTTCTTGACCCACCCTGTAACGTTTCGTAACGTTTTCAAGGACCCCACCCACCCACCCTCCGGCGTTACGTAACGAATTTATTTATGTTACACATGCGGATGTGTATCAACCCTTTCGTCATTTCACTGTAATTATAGTTGATAAAATATAGTTAGTAAATATAGTTGGCATTTAATAAATGAGATTGTATGTGGTTAAACTATTTCAGCAGTATTTTAACTAATTTAATATATAGGTGTAAAGTTGAACTTCACATTTTGCGTGACATTTTCGTCGGACAGCTGTAATATAAGATTGCAAACGCGTACATTTGCGACATTGAGCTCTGTTGGACGGATTTTGCTTTCAAAGAACTTGGACTCGGTTCACTCGTGCTGACGCTTTACAAATTATTTTTTCTTACCTTCATAGAACTTTATGGAAATAAAATGAATTGTGATTTGGTAATAACAATACAATCTGCGATGGATTCGCTGCTAAGCAATTAATTATTTAACTAAATAACTTGGTGTAATCGTGTTTACATCGCGATGCACGTATAGATATCATATAAAATATAGATACGTTGTAGGCTATACTTGGATATTTGGTCTGTGATGACCTGCTAATCGATGGCATTATTATACAAAGTAACGTAGTATAATAATGGGCGCGCTGGTATACTGGCCTAGCTGAAACTCTTCATTGTTGATACAGTGTTACGTAACGTAAAGCCGACACCCACCCACGTAACGTTTCGTAACGTTTTCAAGAACCCCGCCCACCCTCCAGCGTTACGTAATTATGCAATGGCCCCTTTTTGCATTTCAATTCAATATCAGAACTCGCTGCACTTTATAAATCAAATTATTGATCTCAAAAAATATATAGTTCACTAATAACCAATATTATTTAGTGTCAAATATAAATAGAATTACTATAGAAAATAATTTATTTAAACAATTATTCTCTGCTCACAATTTTAATTCGTGTATTATAACATATAAATTCTTTCTTGATTCTTTTTCCTATTGTGCTATAGGAAAAAAATAAAAAACACACTAAAACCCCCGCACAAAAGAAAACATCCGCATTTGTTTCATTCTTA
Source organism: Oconnorella tubifera (assembly GCA_034700105.1). Lineage (NCBI taxonomy): Eukaryota > Metazoa > Annelida > Clitellata > Enchytraeida > Enchytraeidae > Oconnorella > Oconnorella tubifera. The sequence goes on along the minus strand of JAQIXG010003933.1, from coordinate 11,927 downwards.
ATTTCTATACAGTATACAACTTTAAGCAATTTATTTATTTTATCAAATTACGCTAACATCCAGCCTCAATCATTTACAACTGATCTTTCCCATATTTCCGCCCCCCCCCCCTTTCCCCCCCAGTACAAAAATAAAGGTCAAAATTCTACGTAAAATCCATCTTTTCCCTAAAACTTTCCATCCCAAATATTTTTACCTCCCCCGGTATATACCCTGTGTTCTTACGTTGTAAAAACATATGGATCTCTCTAAACGCCGGCCTGGCCCTTTCCTCTTTATTCCAACATTCCCTCATTAGATCGTAAATCTCTTTAGGACAATTAGGCGAATGAGGAAGATATACTTCGCATTGATTAAAGTAATGTTGCGCATTTTCAGCGAGATGTTCGTTTGAAATACCGTGGAAAGGAAGAAATCGAGCGAATGATAGAACTTCCCAGAGAGTTGTAGAAAATGACCAGACGTCTGATTTATTGGAGAATTTACCCTGTGTGAATATTAGACACCAATATTAGATGAATGTTTGGATTAGTTTAAAGGTATGAAATCATACTAAAAGGCTTTCCCCTTTTGGATCACTAATTGTACGATTGTATTGGGAAGATGTTCACTCGTCACTCGGTTTCTGAGTGCCCAGGTTAAAACACTGACTTTAATATGATAAAATATTACTTTAAACATTCGTTATTTATCACTATTTATTACATTTTATCATAAAGCACCAAGAAAACAAACAATATCACACTTCAAAGAATATTCCAGCGATTAAATTGAAAAAATTACGTACAATAGATACAAAAAGGCCTGAAAATATATTATAACTATATGACAATCAAACATTTTATTAATTTTGAAGTAATCACGCTTGCTACCATTAAAATAGACTCCCATGCCATCCATCTTATAGGCAGCAATGTCCATTCATCTATTCTCAAGTATTCAGACTTGTAAGCTTGGCTACACATTGCAAGATCAGATACTTTGACTGAATACTTCGGTCCAATCAAACAATTCCTTGCAGCTAAATCTCGATGTACGATATTTAATGATTCGAGATGAGCCATCCCTGAGGCTATTTGTGTTGCCATATAGATAAGGCATCCATAGCTAAAATAAATAAATACAAGTTGGCATAGAATTTGGCATCCAGAGTTAAGAATAGAAGAACTTTGAGTCTATATCAACAACTTATGAGAAGTTCTAATATAATAAGTTAGTATAGTAATGGTAACTAATTAGTAACTTTAGAGAAGTTTATAGCTACAGCTAAAGTAAATGAATAGCAACTAAATAGAAATTGACTTCCATAGTAAATAAATAAAGGTTGATATACATTATAATAGTTAAAATAAACTATAGGGTCGATATACATAGTAAAAGGAAAGAAAGAGAAATTGGCATCCATAGCTAAAAAGCAAAAATTGAAGCATAAAAACCAAATTTTGCAAAGAATTTTTTTTCCTGTCAAAACTGGTGAAGAGGTTCGGGGGCCAGAATATTATCATCAAGATCACATAATATTTGAGTCCAGTATGTTGCGAAATATTTCACTGACATTCTACACCCTTTAGCAAGATGTTTAATTAGAAAAAAATTATGATGACTTCAATTCAGTATTAGATAACCGAAAAAAATATTGCTTAATATTTTACTATAATTATGCTAAATGTATACTTGTATTCTAATCTACTTAAGAAATTACTAACCTAAGTGAGTTATCGTTTCTATGTAAACTATTCTGCTGCTGTAGAAACAGTTTAAGATCGCCATGACAATGGTACTCGGTTACGATACAAAATGGCTGCCCTAGTGAACAAACTCCAATTAAACGAATAACATTTGAATCACAAAGGCAACGAAGGAAGAGAACTTCTTGTTGAAAATCAGCGCTAAAGCAAATTAATCAAATATTAAAATATATCTAAAATTTCAAAAGTTTTTATAAAACAGCGACAAACTGATATGATATAATTTATATATCCACTTATATATATATATACAAACTTATACATCCATTCTCATTTTTGACATAATTTCAAAATTAAATCAATCAGATAATCTATTGTTTAAACTGTTTCTTAACTGTTTTATTCATCTGGTTTTATCCTATGTGTATGTCTTATGTATATGTTTTTATGTATATCTTATGTATATGATGTATTCTATATATTGTCAGTAATTAAAACAGATTAACTCAAATTAATTTACATGTGTTTAACTTAAACCATAATTATTTGCAATTAAATCTAGTTTACATTAGATAAAAATTTCATCTCAACTCAAAATGTTTATTTTTTCTGGGAATATATATATAATACAGTAATATCTTTTACGGTATTAAGTACCAGCTTACTAGATGTTATTAGTTATTACTAATTGTGTATACTACAAGCATTCAGTGTATGCATTTACAGCAAGCAATTAAATCATTAAATTGTAAAAATGTATAAAAATGGCTTAGATGTTTCTTGTTCGAATTGTCAAATTTTATGAAACTTTTAAAAAATAAAATACAAAAATGAGCTTAATTTTAGTGTAGCCAATATGTTTTTCTTATTAATATTTAGAATATATTTCATAAATAACTTTACGCTCTCATACCTTCTCTTTTCAGTGGAACTCCTATGCCAGGTTCTCACAGCGACTATTCTAGACCCCGTACCCGATTTAATACCACTAAAATCAGGCTTTAAGGATTCAAAATTATGAGTAATTTCGCATAAGTTAATCTGAAATGTAGATTAATGAAAATTAATTTTGAAAAAAACTTTTAAAGAGAAAAGATATATTGAATAGATATGATGAATGAAATGCAAAATTCAACAAATATTTGTATTTTCAAACTATTTTGCAACAAATGTTTCTTACAAGTCATTACAAGAAAAGATATAACATATTTTCTACTGTAATGACTGAAGATTGCTCTGAATAATTGAATAATCTGTCACTAAATTGAATTATTTTTTATAACCATGTGATTTTACAACAAGAAAATACACTAAAAACAAACAAAAAACAAAAGTATCTTCAATACATATATTCATACAATTTATTCTGCATCTCGAAATTGCTACAGTTTTTACACAAAGTACAAATTAGCTAAATATAAAATATATTAGTAAAATATAGTATACAATAAAATAAAAAATATAAAATATATAGAAATATCAAATATATCAAATATAAAATATATTAATTAAGTATAAAATATATTAGCAAAAAATAGCATACTATAAAATAAACGCGAATGCATACAATAAGATGCCATACCTCTCCTAAAGGTCCATTTCCCAGTTTCTCTATAAACTGCAAACTTTCTCTCTCCAATTCCACCACATCCCCTTCCCAAACTACATTCCCAAAATCCCCCGTTATCCCGAATAAACTATTCCCGCAAGAACCTTGAAGTTTTAAACCATTCTTTCCCCCAACAACCTCACTTAACTGATGGATATTTCTGTTTGGAAAATCTTTGTGAAAAATGGAAGAATTGATATTCAAAAGAGGCTGCGTGGGAAGGTTTCTATTTTGGAATTGGGGGGAAAAATTATAGGAATTTTGTATTTGGCTTGCATCAGGAACGGCATATGTAGATGTATTTGTGTCGGACGTGTATTCTGTTGATTAAATGTATTTAAAGTTTACATTGAATTGAGGGAATATATTATTAAAAAGAAGTAACTGAGAATATTTAATAATATTTGTTGGATGTTATTTCTGCTACCTTTATTTAAGCTACTTCTCTTAGTATAAGTTTTCTAATAATTATAATAATGCTATAATAAATGGCTGAAAGGACATAAAATTAAATTTAACTAAAGAGAAGCTATGTTAACAAACAGTATATCAAATGCTAAATAAAAGTCTTACATAACTTTAGCAAAATATCAAGATTTATATAGAAAAAACTAAAACAATAAGAATATATCGATATAGACATCAAAAATTAATAAACCAATAAGAATAAAAAATCAACACCTTTTTTAAAGTATATACTATTGTATAAATTAATATATTTTCTTTTCATCAAATAATCAACCATTCACCTTAGTGGCCATTTTGTAAAGTTCCCACCTGTATTTCCCATGATATAAACAGGAAGTTCCGGAAGTTTCCTCAGCTGAATCCCCTCCCAAGGTTCCCTCCACATCTCCCCCGGACTCAAACCCCCAACTTCTTGATCATCCATCCATTCATCACCTACCACTACACCGCTATATAACAACCCGTTAATCTTATCACTACAAACAGTGTCATCAGCCAAACTTGACCTAGTTTCCACTGTGTTCTGATTGGATGACCTAATTTCCGCGATGTTACGATTAATGGTGGTTTTCCATTGGGCGTATTTTTTGCGTAAATTTCGGCGCCTTATAATACATACACACGTTACACCAATAAGAAGAAGAAACAAGATGCAAATAGAACCGATTATAACACCAGCCATCTGTTCGCCTACGCGATGCTTGGAACTTGATTCTTGTTCTTTGTTCCCTCCTGCAGTCCCATTATGAAATTCATCATTATCTAAAACGTAAAATTTAAAATAATGAAATCAAATAATTACGGTAATATATTTAATGAAAGCAAATATTTAAAATTATTATTTTTATTTTTGGGTTATTAAATAAATACGATATATTTTTAGTACTATTGCATTGCATTGTACGAAAGGCAACATTAAGCAGAAATTATTTTACTAAGGGGGGGGGGTTTATTTTGCAATGGGGTGCTTTAAAACCCTCCCATAGGAGATGAAAAGATTTTCGTTATCATGTTAAAGATGTCAATTTATCGATGTAAACCCCCCCCCTTATGCCGCTGTAGTGAATTGTTTGCATTGGATACATGTGTCTAAAGATGAAATACATGCAAACGGAGACCAAATTCAGTGATTACCTAAAAAAAATAAAAAGGTTTTTTACCACCAAATTTTATGAGAGAAAAAAACCCTCCCTTAGTTAATTCCTAGCTACGCCACTAGATATAACAATGTAAATTGAAAATATATGCACTTTACAATTGTTTCGCACAATTCTAGGCTATAATTGCACTTTTATTTCTGCAAAAAATATTTAAATATTACCAATTTCTGAATAATTTGACATTGCAGCAGAATAAGAAGACTGATTTGACATAACATGCAAGGATCGCACTGTTTCTGATAATAAAGTTTCTTCAACAAATTCTGAGGTTACTGTTTCTAAAAAATACAAACTTTCATTTAAAAAGAAAACTTTTATGAATTAATGCATTTAAGACGGCATTGCTTAATATTATAATTAATCGCTAGAATTGATATTTAGCATAGCAGATCTTTAGTAATAATTATTATGATAAATCCATTATTATAGGAATCTTGAAACAGTGCTATACACAAATTTAATAAAAATATGCTATTAATTACTAATCATTAAAATCATTTTCTTATAAAATAAAGATAAATTTAGTTTTATTCTATAACTATCTTGAGTCAGTTGAATGCACAGCTGTCGAACTAATCTTGCTAAAGGGTGCAACAATGAGGACAATATTACTTCCTATATAAGATTCAAATCTAGGATCATTCGATTTCAAATCCTGCATGCTAACCACATCACTACTAACATCAACAAAACTAATTTTGTAAAATATTAATATAACTATTTTCCTAAAGTTCAAAATAACTAATTTCCAAAAAGATTAAAGCCTAACCTGAATCGAACCTAACTTCGCTAATCATCATCCATTTAGCGTCAAAATACAACTCGACCTTAACCAACCGACCAATTCTATACGACACTGGTACAATCACATAACGCGCAAACTCAATTAAAGTATCGCGCGTGTATTCATAAACGACAGGGACAGATTGATGAAGGAAGGGGGAGGTACCAAAGTGAATAATTGCCTTGCGAAAAACTCGGACTTCTTTACTGAATAAATTATTGCAGTGGAAACGCAGCGAGGAAAAATTACGAAGTTGTTCAAATTCAAATACAATCTGCGACGGACAAAAAAAAAGGTGTCTTTATAATATGGAAAGATCATGGTTATCGAAAATGGTTATTTTCATAAACTGTAAAATTGATAGTATTATAGGTTAGGTTAAATTTACTGTCATATATTAAATGAATGATGTCTCAAACGTAGTTGTCAATTTAAGCGTCTTACTAAAGCGTGCAGATAGTTAAGTTTAACATCATGGATTACCGTATTTTATAAACAATGTCTCAGAAGTAGCTGTTAATTTATACTTCTTACTAAAGGGTGCAGCAAGTTATCTCTGTAAGAGAACATAATAAAAATATACTCACTTCTATTGGCTGTCTATTTATAGAGTCATTTTTCCAACCAACCCAATCATATCCCTTCTTTCCGGAACTGTCCGGCTCAAACCGGAAGTTCGTATGTCCCTCCACCCCGTCAGTCATCTGACCAAGTCCACCAGACAAATATGACATCATCTCACTGAACTGACCGTCATAGGTGACGTCATAGAGGTCAAGGTCATTGCCGCGGCGCTCGCCTTGAGGCATTGAGTAGGAAATTAGGCCGTCTAGAAAGAGTCAAATTTTTATTTTTATAAAAAGAATTATTTATTTAATTTCTGATTTAACAAACTTTGTTGACATTTGAGTGTATATAGATATGCATATAGCAATATAGATATAGCTAGTATATAAAGAAAGTTCTTTTTAAAAAGTAGCCAAATATAGATAATATTCCGAGATGACCAAATATCAACATTTCCACTCTTAAATCTAAGGCTAAAACCGTTACCCTCCTAAGTCAATGTTTCCACTCCTTACATCAAAAAATAAAACTGTTACTGCTCTTTAAATTTTTCTTGATCTCATTATTCTGGTAAACCAAAATATTAAAATAATTCTCAGAGTTTACTAAATATCAACATTAATATGGAATGGCCAAATGAAAATCATTTTTCTGGAGTTACCAACCTTTCCATACGCATCCATAAAGCTCAACCCGCAAGCACACAGTGCGCGGGTGAACGCTCACTGGAATTATGCGTATCTTATTTGCTATTATCGGAGGGGAAATGTTCCTAATCTTTGCCTCAAATGGATTCTCATTTCCAGCAAACAGCTAATTGAAAAACAAAAAAATATTCAAAGTTTTTATGGAATTTTCTCAAAAACACTCGATTACTTAATTATTTTATAATAATTAATTAATGGTGTATCATTGCTTTAAATACTTAGTATTTTACTTATTCTTAAACAATCAATTTTAATACAATATAATATAATTAATAAATTCTATAATTAAACAAGCATACAGAAAAATTAATAGTTTCAACAAATATTAATTAGTTCCGTGTTTTAAAAAATTTTACGAGATCTTTCTCAAGCACTGAATAAATTAATTATAATAATATATTTATTTATTAAATATCAATAAGTAAATAAACAATATCAATTTAACTAAATTGATATCTCGTCATGTTTGATATTTATTTATTAATTATATCAATATCATTTAACTCTGCAAATATTTACTTCATATTTTTTTAATATTTATTTACTTTCTCGTAAATAAGTCAATAAGTCTATTTATTGCAATAATTTCATTAATAGTAAGTAAAATGATTATGTAACCTCATTTCTTTTTTTGTCTCTGAATTTAATCCAACTTCCTCCATCACGTCTTATATACTCGAGTCTGTAACTGTCTGCAAACTCTTGACCCTGTTATAATTACGTGAGGTTAGGGTTAAGTTTAACGTCTGATTTACCGTTTTATACGAAAGATGTCTCAGACTTAGCTGTCAATTTAACCGTCCTATTAAAGGGTGCAGCAAGTTAGAGAAATAGTGACCTATCCGGGTTTCAAATCTGGACCTGTCGCATCCGAGTCTAGCGCTCAAACCACTTCTCTAACGAACCTTGACATAGTTAAAAGTAATTCAAGAACAAAGTATAGTAAATATTTGTTTACATAAAACAATGTGTATATTAAAAACCGCCTTTCCATCTATTGAAAACCTCTTTAATACCATTTAGACTTTGACCGGGGGAACGGTACTAGACCCAACTAAACAAATCTTAAATTTACGCTCCTAGACTTATAATGTTACAACTGGTACTCATTTGACTATCAAATAACAAACGGTTGAGTCAACCATTGAGCTAAGAAGTCGCTGAGTCTCATTCGATCATAAATCTATACACATAGAATGAATGTGCACTATTATAATTAAGTCAAATTAAAGAAAAAGTTCAAGACTAAAATTGATGATTTTTGAGAATAATTGAAATTCAGTTCTTTACACACAAGCGCTAACTATGTTAACTTAACTTAATATGTTAACTTAAAGAGGCAAAACATACTGGAGTTGAACCTAGAACCTCTCCATTTCAAACAACCAACTGAAACCACTACATCATTCATAGTAAAACAATAAAATAATACAAACTGAAATAGTAAAATAATATAAAGTAAAATAATCAAATAATATAAACTAAGATATTAAAATAAACAAAAACAATAAAAATTACTCTGATTGTCAACTACCTGCCCATTACCAAATCTTCCCTGAGTTTCCACTTGAACGAGGACCTTGAGTTCTTGAAGGTCAATCTCCATCCACTCGTAAACTGACCTTGACACTTGTTGTCTGGGGCACCAGGCACCTCCATTTTTCTCTATCCGAACTCTAAATAAAAAATAACAATGATTTTAATTACAATAATTTTTAATAATTATATAAAATAGACAAAATTAATTGAGATGCTTTGAACAGAATATATGCTGAATTTTATAAGTCAGTCATTAGTGGAAAAGGTAGGGCCTATATATAACATTTTCAAAAAAATTACAAGTTTAAACATATGCCAGTACTACATTAAACGCTAACAATTTAGGTGTGAGGTGCTATGTACACAATATGATAGGCTTATGTGTTTCATAGTTAGATTTTGTGCAATATTTCAATTTATTATCCAGCAAACTATTGTAAATTCAAATTTTGCTGTGAGGGAGGGTCGTGGGGGGTAACATTCGTTCCAGAGAACATTCTTCAAATATCTGAGTAGATTTTTGTGGGGGTCAGGGGCAACCACCAGAAACTAAATCTAGCCAAAAATTTAGTTCATATATAGGCCTAATCGGATAATTTTAAAATGCAGACCTGCCATTGGCTGGCCCGACGCTAGCGTCATCGTAGGAGCTACTGGCCGATAATGCACTGTCAGGTATTAGGCCGCTCTGCAGGCCTAGCGCTTGGCGGCAATTGGCTGAAAGAAATTTAAAAAAAGTAATATAATAAAGTTATTTTAAACCGCATAATGTTATTATAAAATTGTTATTATTAAACAGTTACGTTGTTATACAGTTATTCTAAACTGCATTATTAAATGCTGTATAATTTATATAATAATTTGTATTATAACAATATACCGGTAGTGTATGCAATATACATTTTTATACGATATATTTTGGAAAAGTAGAGCTTTAGTATCTTCATGCATGTAAATACAATTAGTTATATGATAAAATAAGCCAGTGGCGTAGGCAAGGGGGAGGGTTAAGAGGTTAAACCCACCTGCCCCCCCCCCCCATTGGAGGTCCTATGATTTTTTTTATGTTAAAGATGTGAGTTTAACATGTGATCCCCCCCCTGCTAAGATATAATGCATTTTTGTGAGTTGGAAACATGTAATAAGATAACTTATGTATGTACTTCGAGACAGAACTCAAGTGACGATAACCTAAAAAAATGAAATAAAGGTCATCACTGTAATCATGGCGGACCCCCCCCTCCCCCTCCTTGGTCAATTTCTGGCGACGCCACTGAACCAAGCCAACAATAAATGTACACTGTACAATAAATGTATTGTACAATAAATGTACAATAAATATACAATAAATTTATTGTAAGCCTATTGTACTATAAATTGTATATTTGGAAATCAAAAATGTTTATTGTTTATATCATATAATTAACTGTGTTGATTGTATGTATAAGATGATACAGTATAAAATGATCAGTGTATATATAATCACTGTATATATTATTACATAACAATAAATCATAGGCCTAAATATGTATTTCTGGTTGAAACTTCAAAAACAAACCCGGTAAACAATGAAAAGTTAGGGGCGGATCCATTATAGGGAGGGAGATGGAGGCGATCGCCTTCCCCGCCCCCCCCCGTACATAGTCGTTTTATTGTTTATTTAAAGCTTGATGGAGCGATCGCCCCTCCTCACATAATTAACATACTTGTTTATAACGAATAAATAAAAAGCTTGTAGACTTCTATAGATACAGATATTTTTGAACTGTTCAGAAACTCTTCAGAAATCCTGAAATGTTATAATTCAACTATAAGCCTATAAACTATAAGTCTATAAACCTATAAGCAAAAAAAAGGTCAGCTCTGAAAAAAAAATCGCCCCCCCCCCTAGTGGATAACCTGAATCCGCCACTGTGAAAAGACCGAATCGTCACAATACATTTATACTAAGTACATTCTATACCAAGTACATTTATACCAAGTACATTCTATACCAAGTACATTAATAGCAAGTACAATGACATCAGTCAATCTTTACATCACGCGTGACTTCAGAAGATGCAGTTCGTTTAATCAATGTTTCAAATTGCATTATCTTAGCCGACAGTCAAACAATCTAAGCGAGCGATATTGTTTATAACCTTTGACCAAGCTTATAATCCTGGCCAGCTTAATCTAAGTTAAGCTTGATCCTGGAAAGCTCGACCCTGCTAAAGCAGGATTTTTATTTTAAACAATGCCAGTAAAAAAGTACGCCTACCTACGTGAAACTAGAAGTAAACTCCGGGATGTCATAAATGTCCATTTTTGACCAAAAAAATAACTTCGTACAGTTAAAAAGGTCATCAATTACTTTTAGAAAGGATAATTAACACTCCCCCCCCCCTGAAATTTTGGCTAAGCCAGTGCTGTAGGTTGTTGCAATAAACAATAAATCTGAAACATGTAATTCACCCCTCCTACTGGAGAACATTGATCCGCCACTGTTTCACGTGTTTATGGGGTTTCCCTCCTTCTACTTATACTTTTTATTTTTTATCTCTTTTTAACAGGGGGGGGGGGGTCTTGGAAATTATTTTTAATTTTATACTTGAATTTAAGCCAAATGAATTAATTTTCGTAGTTCAATTTAACATATGCAGATTAAATAATTAATAATGAATCGAACAACAAATTTAGATGATCTCTAATTATGTATCGTCGAGTGAAATTTAGCATAATAAGGTCATCTCGCTTTGAAACAACTCGTGTAATCAACGAAAACCAAGTGCAGAATAAAATATGCAATCAGTGAAATAATTTAGAGAACAATTTCACGCGTTGATCGACCTAATTAGATTAGATTAGTACACATGCAATAACATTCAGAGAAAAATAATTAAGTGATGAAAATGTAAAATATTTGCAAGGCCTCTAAATTTAGCTGCAAACAATCTACAGCCAATAGAATCAATACGTACTCCGACATAGCGACCCCTAATACATTAAACCGACAAACCCGCTCCGAATGTAATACCCGACACAATTGGCCCCGAATACATTAACCCGACAAATCGGCTCCAAATACATTAACCCGACAAATCGGCACCGTCAATTCATTTAGTAACTATAGCTCAAACCAGCTCCAAACCCAACCGAAATCTAATCTTAACCCTAATATTAATCCTAAATATCAATCTAATCCTAACTCCAACCCTAACCCTAGGAAGTTACAGTCGGGGTTGATTTGTCGGGGCCGATTTGACGGATCACGGAATCCATTGCACATCGAATCGATTTACAGAAACGACCTCCTATACCGACAACATTGATCTGATAAATTACTTTAAATTATTAGTTCAAACAAAAGCAATAACAATCTATTACAATCATTTGAATGCTAGATGTCTGATTTTAGAAATATCA
>JAQIXG010003932.1:0-13797 GCA_034700105.1 Oconnorella tubifera | reverse complement strand
CAACCTGCTCTTGAAGCTGGTCGCTCTGGTCGCTCGTTTTGGTCGACCAGAACAACCAGAGCGAGTAACCAGAGTCTGAATGGTACGGCCTGGTAGTTCTGGTTGATATAACCAGTGTTTTGTGGTCGCCAATGGTACGCAGCTATAGAGATCTGTGGGGGTTAGTAATTGAATGGTAGAACTGTGGATTTATAATAAATGTATTAATTATTTAACATTTTATTATAAAATAATTAAAATTTAAAATATTCAATAATTAGTTAATTCTGTGATATTTGTTACTTGTTTGAGACTGCATTTAAATATTTACCGTAATATGAACTTAGATGCTTCAGCAGTTAATTCGCATATGCCATAACATATTGTTTATTTAACAATGATTTTTGAAGCGATGTCGTCACAAAAATTATAAGACTACGTTTATGTACATACAATGTTATGAATGCTTATGTTTATATACAATGTATACGTTTAGTACATTTGTCCGCAGTTTGCATCGCTTTTAAAGATAAGAAAAAAAGATGCAAGAGCGACGGCGGCCTGACAACGAGATTGTTGACAAATGGTCGTCGTCTATATGAATGAGCGACGCATTGATTTTAATTAAAGTTAAAGTTTAGAAAACTTGAAATGAAAAAGTTTTTTAGTTTTGGTAAGAAGAAGGAAGGATCAGACAGCGCTTCGTCCAGGCATGGCAGCAGCAGCGGCGGCATGGGCAGCAGACAGGGCAGCACGACCTCGCTGACGATCGCGGGGGGAGGGTATGAGGTGAAGGAGAAGGACCTGGGTAAGATCCACAAGGCAGTGGTAGCGGGGAACAAGCCTAAGGTTCGCCAACTTGCCCCCAAAGAGATCAACTCACTAGATAAACAACACAGGTCTGATGATTATTATTCATATTTCTGAATTGACTCGAGAAAATGCTTATCTTTAATAGTTCGTGAATTATATATTCGGAGTCACAAAATATTGCACCCAGAATGAATAAATAGGATAATTATTGCTCTTAATTATAGTTAGAGAATTATATTCTGAACTGTTACATTTGTTTCACTCTTTAAATCTTAATATTAAATAAACTGAATGTTTATAAAGTTTACTGAAAAATGACAATATAATTATTTTATGTCCTCCACTAATTTAAAAATGTGTCGTTAATTATTGACATTAGAAATGATATTGTTGTGAATTAATTCTAAAGTTGCTCCTCAGCTTATCATTGTTTTGTCATAATTGAGATTCTTTTGTTCGAATCTGATCATTCAGTTTATGTATATCCTTTAGTCTGAGGATCGAGACTCTTTGTAGTAGTTCCTCAAAAAAAAACCAACAACATTAAGTTATAAGTTGGCAATTGCTTAGTCCATGAATTCACTTATATTGACAAACTAATTTTTGCGCATTGTATGTCCACTTTAGTAGTTATAATTTGTATGAATTGATAGCATTAGTGATAATATCATTGGTTTTTGATAATATTATTGATTTTTGATTAAAATTTTTTTGATGAATTTTGGTTTATATTTATAATGTAATTGAATATTATTACTTTGAAGATTTTTTTAAGTAGCAAGTTATTTTTAATGCACAAATATCGCTCTTTATTTCACAGGCTAATTTTACAAGGTAATTTATGGATTTCGTTGCCTTTGTGGAGGAAAGACTGTTTTTGATTTGGTTTTTTATAAAAATAATGAATCTGGCCAAGTATATTTTCCATGAGAATGAATTTTTGAGACCCTTTGACCGAGTCACAATGAGTGAACTTATTAGTGACTCAGTCAAATATCATTGCTGTTATATTCAGGTCTGCTCTTCACTTGGCTTGTGCTCTGGGTAAGTCAGAGATTGTACAAGAGTTACTTGAATGGAAGCCTTCCACTGCTTTGTGTGATCTAGACAAGAAGACAGCTCTGCTTAAGGTAAATTAAAAAGATCAAGTTGTGAATCTTTTCGAATAAAACGCTTCGTTAAATTAAGATTAGAAATGTATTTGTAAAAATGTCATGACATGTGAGTGCATTGATATATCTAGGTAATATTTACCGGCAGCAGTGAGATGTCAAATTTTTACCTCTACACACTTACAAAATTAGTGTAAAATTATCTTTAGCGCTTTGATGTTCAGATCTACTGTAGTAATGGGCTATACATAGTAATTGAGTAGATAACAAAACTTTAGTTAATATTACTGTTTAATTTTAAATAAGTCAAGACTATAAGAGCTGTCGAGACATCTCTTATAGTCTTTGATATCTGTAAATGGGTCTATTAGTTATCAATTCCTTACAGACTATTTTGTATAGAGAGAAAGATTATTGATAGTAATACATGAGTTTTGTGTACAGGCTCTAGAGAGCGGTCATGCAGACTGTGCTAAGATGCTACTAGACGCTCATGCTAATGCTTTGGTGATGGATAAAGATCGCAATACATGCTTTCATTACATAGCTAAGGAAGGCATGCATGAACTAGTCACTACTGTTTCTAAGTCTACCAAAGATTACATGAATATCATTAACTCATTGAATCTGGTATTTAATCAAATCATTGCTTTAATATTAATGTTTTTTAATGAGATGACCCAAGTCATACATAACTCAAAGTTTTTGTCACCAAGTCATTGAATCCAGATTTAATTTATATGAAATGATATTATTATATTATGCATGATATAAATTTGCTTAGCTTTGTGAATTGGTAGGCTTCGGTTGAAAAGTAATGGTGAATATAATATTGCTTCAGTTGTTTCAATGTTTAAAACTGAGAAATTTAATTAATTTACAATTTTTTACCTATCTGTTTTATTTCTAATTTCTAAAATGATTTATATTTGTTCACGCATACTCTAGAAGTAAGTTCTTCTACATTGAATAGTATTGTCAGTAAGAGAGAGATTGTATGTTTATGTAGCGAGAAGAGGCTCCCCTTCATCTAGCTGCTGTGTCGCGTCACGTGACTGTGTGTAGAAGTCTCATTGAAATGGGAGCTAATGTGAATGTGAGTGGAAGCAAAGGTCTGACAGCTCTTATGTTAGCCTGTCAGTCTGGCTATGAAGATATTGTGCAGCTACTTCTGTCACATGATGCTGACACACAGCTCAGAGAACGCAATGGTATGTAGGCACTGCTGAAATACTAAAGGACGTTGTAAATGAAACATGAACTTAAATTCATAGGGATTATAAATGGTAACCTACAGGAATTCAAAATAGAACAGACTGTGCACTGAATAAATGTTAGCAAAACAAACTAAGAAATAAAAAGTTTAATAAGTAAATCAACAGAAGAGAAAATGACTTTTGCTGCAAAACTAAAGAGAATATAATGAAACTGGTACGTACCTAACTGATTTGATATTGTTTCAATGTAATCTTATTCCTTTAGGCTTTGAACAACTTTTTTCTTTACCTTTTCTATTTCATTGTCTTTATATTTGTTACCGTTTTGTTTTTATTAAGTTGTTTTATCTTATGCAGTCTTTATTCTTATCCTTTCTTATTCATTGATGGTTTTGTTATTGCTTACGTGTCTGGTGGCAATCATATTTATTTTCTATTTTGTAAAATATACTTAGATTTAAATCTGGTTTAGTTTAAGTTGTTTGTTGTTATCATAGTATGTAGTCTATTTAGTAATACTTGACTAATTGATGAGATTATTTAACATTTTCTGTAATAAGTTTTCATAATTGGAATTGATGACAAAAAGCCTATGCAAAGCTGGAACTGAACAATTTTTAATTTTGTTATTTCTTTTCAGTATCGCTTCATTCACTTTACTCTCATTTCATTTTGCTGTTTTGTTTGTTGTATAGTGGATTATGTTTCATTTTGTTTGTCACTAGGTCTAATAGCTCTGGACCTTGCAACAAGTGCTGGTCACTCGGCGTGTGTCAATGCTTTACTTGCTACAACACATCCTCAGTCTGCAGGGGCACAACAAGAGGCTAGCCACAGAACTTTATCTTCATCATCGTCAACATCATCACGGCCAATACAGGGTGAGTAGGAACTCTTATCAGTTAGTTGTCTTGTCAGATGTAGAATATGAATTAATTTGAAAACTTTAATCATGATTTTGTGATCTGAAATGGCTTTGATTTGATTGAGTCATATGATTCTCTTCTTAACATTTTGGCAAATGCAAGAAAAGTGAGAAATTGCCAATTAATTTGAATGTTAATAATAATTCTCTTTATTTTATACAAATTAACAAAATTAATTTTAATTTCACTGAAATGACTGACTATTTGTTCACTGCTAATATTTAGAGGCATAGAGGCTTATGCAGTCCACTTGCACTATAACCTCATATCACAGTGCTATCTCAGTAGTTTGTGCCTATATCTAAACAATATATCAGAATTTAACTACTTACGTTTCCTTTATTTTATTTTTCATTGCATCAAGTCTGTTTGTTGTTTAATGCACAAGCCTTGTCAAGGTCATTGCCAAGGCCAAGGACTAACATCACTACATACAGACTGACACATTGCTTTTATTAAGAAAATATTGATTTCAAGTCAGAAGTACTCTTGTTCTCATTGATTAATACAGTGATATATATATAGTAGAGCTTTACCGATTAATCGGCAACATTCACAATCGGGCCCATTATGAGGACAAGCGGCACAATCGGTATTCGGCTGCCACAATCGGTGCGGGTGCCGATTGTTTATTTTTAAAAAAAAACTGTTGTTGAACAAAGATAGAAAGAGAGAGAGAGAGCGAGAGAGATTATTCAGCAAAGGGCTGAATATTATCTCTCGCTTCTTCTCTTTCTCTCTCTCTGCAGTCTTTGATGAATGCCTCTAACTAAGCGGCATTTATCAAAGGCAGTGATGTAGGCAGTGATGCAGCGGCATTTATCAAAATACAGTGGTATTTATAGTCAGCTGCATGCATCAAAGGCTGCATGATAACAGCAATGTTTATTTAGTCAGTCTTTGATCTTCTTTCAATGTTGCCTCATATAGACAGATAGAGATTTAGAAATCATCACTGGGGGGTGGGGTGTGAGGTGAACACCCCCCCCATATCAAAGTAAAACAATAATTCAATAAAATTCATAAATTAAAATTAAAATAAAATTAATAAATAAAAGTTAATTTAATAAAAATTAATAATAATTATAATTAATTACAAGCAACGCTCCCCTTTCTTAGTGAAATCATGGCTACGCCACAGATAAATACTCATTGATATTAATTTTAATTGATATTAAGCATTAATTAGGTCAGTGTGAAAATAAACAATTACACATCAAAAAAAATCTGTAGACAATTGGTATCGGCTCCACAATCGGCCGAATTAGCAGATCTCACAATCGGCACAATCGGTAATTGGCACAATCGGCTAAATGTGGAATCGGTGAAGCTATAATATAGAGGGTGCAACAAAAAAATAATCTCCTAACGACTTTTTGATAACTAAGCCAAAAATAATTTTTTTTTCTCAAAATTTTGTCAGTTTGTAGAGAAGGAAATTTGACATCTAACTGCCAAATTTCACACTGATATCTCAAGTAGTTCAAAAGTTATGAACATTCTACAAAAAAACTTCAATTTTTAATTTAACCAAGCTTCGTAGTAGAGCAGTCTCGTAATTTGGTGATTTTTTGTCAAATAATATGCTGATTTTTTTATAAAACGTGTCATTTCATGAGCAGAGTGTCTGTAGATAAAGTTGATAACAGAAATAGCCTTTGTTTATTCGAATCTCAGCCTACAATCTCTTTCTAGTTGTCGATACGGATGAGTTCATGAAGTTTTGTGTCCAATCAGTGCAAATCTGTTGTTCATCAATTTTCATTCTGTCGTGACTTTTAACTATGACGTGAGCTCAAAATAATTTGTGGGGATTGCCTCATGGTCCTGATAGTCCCAAAGGTTATATTGGACAATATTTTCAAGAGTATTTGCCTCTTTTAATGAGGCAATTGCTAAACTTCTACAATCTTGAAAATACTGGCATGGTTCAATTGAAATTTGAAGTTTTTTGTAGAAACTTCATAACTTTTGAACGAATTGAAATATCAAAGTGAAAGTTGGTAGTTAGATGGCAAATTTTCTCCTCTACACAATGACAAAATTCTGGGAAAAAATATTTATTTTTGGCTTAGTTATCGTAAAGTCGCTAGGGGATTATTCTTTTTTGGCGTACCCTGTATAGTTTATTAATTTGTTGTTAGAGCTTATTTAATTTTAAGTTAATATTCTAATTTGTAATAATGTTATCTGGTTGAAACAGAACGAAAGTCAGATGATGAAAATGATGATGAAAATGATGACAATAATGATGACAATGACAATGATGAAGTGAAAAGTGAAAGCTCTCATGAACGTGTGTCAGAAGTGAAATCATTTGTAAACACTGATTCAGAAACAGAGTCTGATATCAGAGTCAAGGTACTCAACATAAAACATTCTAAGCCTTCTTTAGTACTTTTTGTCATTGATAATAACTGAATGTGTTTGTTAGTCATGTGTTCACTGAGTAAATGCTGACAGATGTGTAATAACTGGAATCTTGTAAGAATTCACTCATCACTACACTCTCTCACAACAATAAATGTTATATATCATTCTCTTTTAATATTTACATTATTCACTTGAATGTGAAGACATAGCATTAAATATATGCATTTATGCTGATATGACGGCAAACAAAAAGTATGATATAATTTTGTTTTGAACCTACTAGATGCCATTTTGTAATTTTTTGTTTTTCAATTATTTAACTGAAAGTTTAAGCCTTGTCATACGATTTGTCTGTACTGATGGAGTGAAGCTAGCGTTAAATAATATACATTGAAAGATAGCTGGATTGACTGAGCATTTGAATGATTACATGATTAAATGAATGCTAAATGTTTAATTGCCTCATCACCAATCAACTAATCATCTCTTCTACCTACTCAAGTGTGTATATTATATGATCATAGATTTCTTATAGCACAGTCTACAGATTTAATAAAAGAACATCAGATTAGTGTTTTATAGTAAGAATCATGCTTGTAATCAGCTTTGTAACAAAAATAGAAAATGTCTAAGTCATACTTTGAATACAATCATGACAGTTGGGCTTCCTTCAGCAGTGCGAGCTCTGATGGTCCATTTAACTTCAGCCTTGTTGCTATGTTTAAATATTATAATATTTCTTATCAACTCTATATTGTCAATAAAGTCTCGCCACTCAGCATCAGGAGCCTTGTTGTCCGTGATAAACAGTCATTTATTGAACATCCCATCCGACATAGAGGACACAGCAGAGTTAGATGAGACTACAGAGAGATCTTATAGAGATGAAGATATTGAGAGTGTTATGAGAGATGATGATGATGATGCTGCTGATGACTTGAGGGAGGTATTATTTAACAGCATGGGCATTCAGACCGCTAGTCTTTCTATTGATAGTGTTGATATCATTCACACATTCTGTTGATTGTAGTTTATAACGCACTTATCTAGTGAATGTACTTTTTTATTATTAGTCCTTATTTAGAGCCATACATTTTCACTTTCATCACTTAGTTTGTAATATTTACAATTATTAAGCAAGCTATTTATATATTTATGTAAAATGAAGATATATTGCATGAATGTTCATTTAATCTTGTAAAGATATGAAATAAAGATTTGTCTTTATTAGCATTGAGTTAGAAATCTATTGCATAATTTATTTTGCAGTAACGTATTTTATTTGACTGTTTATATGAGTATGATATATATCAATGATGAATTGCACATTAGGATTAATATTATTCAAATTGTTGTTGTTAAGTATGTTATTGCGTGTTTAAGGCACCCTCCAAATTGATTATATTTATGAAGTGTATTATTGTTGCCAAGTACTTGCTCAAGTGGATGATGGTGTTCAATGGTCAAAGAGCAAGGGCCAATGTCTCGTTAGTTAGGTACCACAAGTGCATTATTGTGACTGACAGCATGATTTAAGTAATGATCAATATTATCATATTTTGCAAGATCAAGCCACAAGGCCAGACCAGAACAAGGAACCTTGGTAGCCAGTAGTGCTCCAAACCAAATTTTGGTGCACAGTTGAGAACCAAACTCTACGAACCAATGGAGTGGACTTTCTTCCTTCTGTGTCAGATGTAACACATGTCACTGATCACAAAAGAGAAATATATGATTTAATTAATTAAATTGACTATCCTTCTGGAATGACAATTAACTATGATAAACCGGTCCTGAATAATTGCAGGTGAAGACTCAAATATAACCATTGATAGCTCGATCAGTTCTTGGTAATAATCTTAAATCTTTCCATTTGTCAATTTGAGTCACACTACCTATAAAGCTGACAATTTAATTTATGAAAGACATCAATTAACTCATTATGATTTAATACCTGCAAGTTTTTATGCATAGTACATTTTCATTCCATTTTGAATCTCTGAATATTTAAATATCTGGGGAACTTGTCCAAAGCACGAAGTGAAAGTCTGGATAAAATTAATTTGGTCACATGATGACGACATGCCACATGAGCCAATCACATACTAAGCAGTTTTTGTGGCAGTAGCAAATAGTTATGTAAAATTGTCATGAATAAATAAATATTGGATGGCTTAAAATACTGTCTTTTAGTTAGACTAGAAAGATAAAAAAATTGTAATTAATATGCTGTTAATAATTGTATTAAAATTTTGGGATGCCTTGGACTATTGCACACCCATGTTTTAAGTTTTAATTGAATTATATTATTATTTGATAACTGCATGACAAGCCAAGATCTCATGTATATGTTAAAATCTTGCAATATTTTGATATTTGTTAATACATTTTTCTACATTGCATTCTGTAGTTATTGCTGTTTGTTGCTTCTAATTATCAGGAGAGCTGTGTAATTAATGAAAGCATGCATAGTTTCTTAGTACTTGTCAAATTAATTATCTTTTTTATTTTTATTTTTATGTTATCTGTTTATTAAATGATTACTTTGATATGATAGTTATGATATAATAGTTATGATATTACATTGATATCATAGTTATAACAGAGTATGATAGTAATAAGCTTAATCATAGAGATAACAATTACTGTTATTAGATATCAGTGCGCATGGTGTCATTTCAGCTTATTTACTATATCATCTGGAGTTATGAAATTGTATGAATTTAACTTTATGAAATTGTATGAATTTAACTTAAACTTGAGTCATTTTTTCAGTAATGAACTCTTACTGGTTAGAAACTATTTTTTGTCCATATTATATTTTATTTTTACAGACTTTTTTTCAGTGATGTGGTAACAGTTATACTTACTATCACTTGATACAATGTGATTTTCATGTCCAGTTGATATAGGAAGAACAACAATAATGAATCTTTTATTAAATTGAATATGACGATGTATTTAATGAAAAAATTAAGCTGAATTTTTTTTAATATTATTAATATTTTATTTTAGAATATTCATCTCAATGAACATTATTTTTCCTGCAATTTTTATAATAATTATTCATAGAATATCAATGATATGAATTTTATTATATTCTTGAATTACGTTTAACTATATACGAAGACTGTAGTGCAATTTCTTTGATTAAAGAAGATGGGCAAAGTTTCATATTATTTCTTGTAAACATTTATTTGTTTTAAAATTTATTCAAAAAATCTTTAAATGAACATTATTTGTTCTCTTGTAGAAAAAGTCTGCAATTTTGAATAATCTCTCTGTCAAGAATACGCAAAACAATTTTGCCTTTCCAGGTTTGAATTAAGTGACATTTTATTTTTGATCCGAATTAAACTATTTTATTGTATCAACTTCGTTAATTTTTTATAAATGTTGTTTGTGTTGCAAGGATATATTTTTATTATTTCTATTTTTTATAGGTTGCTTAGTTATTTGATTTTTTTTCTCTCTCTGGCTTACACTCATAGTTTAAGTACTGATTTAAAAATGTAATCATTTTATTGTAATTTAAGTAGACGTTTTCTCTGTGTTTAATTTAATTTTGCTATGAAAATGCTCAATTATATATTACAATAATTATATAACCCGCAGCAGTCTGTATGTAGTTTTTATGGACAGCAAGCCACTGACTCCTCATGACATCTCACTGCCAGACATAGACTTAAGATTTAGCGCGCAATAATGACTTGTGCTGGAAAGTAACTCCTGTCATCACTCAGGATACAGACACGTTACCTCAGCTTAAAATATTTATCCGCTAAATGCAGCTGATCAATGTGAACAATCAGAATTTTTATATAAATTATTAAATAAATGAAAATATGCGAACAAATGTAAGTATAAATAATATGACATCATCATGATATAGGGCTGCAAGTTTTTAATAAGATTTTAAATTAAATAACCGCGAAAATGTTTTTTCTAAAGAACTATTTTTTTGCATAAAACATAATTGTTCTTGATCAATCAGTTGTTTGCGTTCAACCAATGAGCGACAAGCTTACATTATTTGTCGTCAGATAGGTCACATGAGGTGATCCTCATTTATGATGCTATTTTATGTAACTAAGTCAATCGCCAGTCTAGGTGTATTATATCATAAGTCTATGGTCTCAGACCATGTTGTGTAGAGTAAAAGCTGAGTTCAATGAAAATTGAGGCTGTGTGTGTGTGTGCATGTCTGCGTGCGTGCGTGTGTACGTGTGTGTGTGTGTGTGTGCGTTTCCTCTTTCCTATTTTGCCTTTGCCATCTGTTTGTAAGTGGAGTGGTGATGTCAGAGTTGTAAAACTCTCCATTGTTGTAATGATTGAACATCTGAGCATAACGTTCTGGACAAGGCAAAGTATCAGTGGTTTTTGAGCTTTTGAGTTTTTAATTGAGAACAGAGAACAGAGCGCGTTTGGTTTATGGTTTTCTCAGAATTTCTTCATTCATTTGAGTTATAAACATCTAAATTAACTATTACACGTTAATCTAGATGTTAATGCCACCACTGCTTATCAATGCGATAGTTGTCGAAAATCATTTTAGTCGCTTTTAGAAATTAATTAACTTCTTTAATTTGCTGTTTAGCTACAGTTGCAGTCAACAATATATCAGGTCCTCAGATGTCATCAGCTAAGAAGCTTGGACAAGAAGATCAAATACCTCTGTCAGCTAGATCAGTCACAACTCTCCACTCTGTCAAGAGTGACTGCTTCGATGATGATGTTGATGGTGAGTGTTGATGATAATTGTAACATGATGATGATGTTACTGATGATGATGATGATGACGTGACTGGATCCAAAGCCTCTTCTAACCTTAATGTTAACATGCACTCGAATCACATAAATTTGCAATCTGAATGCAAATTACCAGGAAGTAGATGATGATGATGATGAAATTTAAATCAATGCATGAATCATTATAATAATAAGAACTGTTTGAATAATATGTAAACAAATATATAGTTGCTATATATATTTCAATAATAACTAAAACTGAAATTGTTGTTTTTATTCCAATTATTACAAAAAACGATTGAGAATATCTATAATACATAGATGTATCTGATGTTTTCAATATTTGCTTAATATTAATGTTTTATTCTCCTAAGAACAAGCTCCTAGTTCACCAAAACTTCAACCCAGTCCTCCACCATTGGCAGGCAGTGCTGGCAAGGTGAAGACTGGCAAGCCAGACACAGGCAAGCCAGATGACACAAGTGATGATGAGTGGGACAGTGAATCAACCTCTCCTCCAGCTAAATATTCTCTTAAGCCAAGTACTAACATCTTTTTTGTATCTTTACTTTTATATTTAATTCATATCCTGCCTTAATAGTTTAATATATTTATGACATTGAGACAGTTTTGTGACACGCTCTTCCACAAGTTAGTAATATTTAAACTGATGTGCAAATCTGATATTTAATTTTTTTTTCTGTTATAAAAATGTTTATAGGAAGCATTTTTGTTTATTATAGATGTCAATAACTTAGTCAAACAATGTAGATTTTATTCTTTTTATTTAGTGATTTATAAATTTCATTCATGATTATGCAAAACAAGATTGGCTAGCAATCACTTACGAACTGATCGCTTAATGTAATTTCTTCTATACTTGTTGGGCTATTGTATTTTTTTGTATATGGTTTATTATGTACCATATAGGTATTACAGACATAGACAAAAGCATTCGCTTTATAGTCAATTTAATTATAAATAATTAAATATATAAATAAATAAAAAAGTTGAGAAGTTGTTAAATCTTTAATTATTTGATGTGTCAGTCTTTATCTGATCAATCATTTATCAATGTAGATAGATTGAAGTGTTTAGATGTAAGGCTTTCCATTCAAGAATATAAGCGCAAAATTTAATTATGTGAGAGATTAAAATCTTGCATTTATAACAAATAAGCAGAACAAGGTTATTTGATCTTGGTTTATAGTTAACAGTTTACCCACTGGAACGCAATATTATAATTGAAAGTCAAATTGATCAGAGATTTGTGCATGGCTATATAATCTGCTACGCTTGCCTGATGTGCACTGTATTCTAGAGTTGACTCTCAGTTCACAAGCTGCTGCTGTTGATGATAAAGAAGATTTGATGTCTAAGCCAATAATGACTGATATAACTAGTAGAGAAGTAAAAATGAGTTCATTACATGACACGTCTACTTCACTGCCTGCACCTGTCTCTGCTAGAGTTTGTATTTTGCTTATATCTCATTCACTCTCATGATTGCACATAGCATAGATTTCTTAATTTATTAAATGTTGAGTATATATCTATACATTTTATGTTTAATTGAAGCGTTTTTATTGAATAATTGTGAAAAATGAGAATAATTTGATTTTTATATTTCTTTTCTTTTGTCCTTCTTTCAGCCTTGTCTTAAAAGATTTTCTAACTTCTAATATATATTCTTGTCTATACTGAGATTACTTTAATAGCATCATTTGCTGATAAATCTTTTCTCTCCAGATATAATTTATATTGTTACACTGTCTTTCCAGCTCTGTATGGCTATGTGAATGGACCGAATTTATCAGTAAATAATGTTTCAGTGCAATTCTAGAATAGTATCATTAATGTGTTAAAGTATTTTACAATCACTAACTGATTATGTCTCAATTATAACATTTCATACTAGAATTTACTTAGCTTTTTCTACTACGGTCTTTGTGATGTTTACCTTTAGTCAAATGTTAGTGACTGGGACGTAACAACAGCTGGTGATGATGACAAGCCTGTGAGTAAAAACTTACTCAATTTAAAGACACACACAAACACTGAGTCCAGTTCTCCTTCTACAACAAACCTACCACCCGCTAAAGTTTTCTTGCCTTCAAAACACGATTCTGAAGTAAGAGACTCAGTTATAAGTACTATGGTTTTTGGTCATTGTTGAGTTATGTTATGTTGGATAGATACTTATTAACTTATTACAATTCTATCATTCCTATAATGAAATAATGAGAATACGTTCTTTAAATGTGATTATTGATATACATAAACATTCATAATTAAATAGTAGCATTTTCTTTATTTTTGGGGCAGGTCATCTAAATAAAAAAATTAAATATAACGTGTGTAGTATATACAGTGTGTGCCAAAAAAAATTCCCCAGTGACTTTGCGATAATTAAGCTAAAAATAAATATTTTTTCTCTTTGTTGTTGCCGATAAGAGTGTGTGCATGAAGTTTTGTGGCAAATGAGTGCAAGCCTCTTGCTCATAAGTTTTTATTCTGTCGTGACTTTTAACTATAATATTAATTTTTAGTTATATATATATATATATATATATATATATATATTTATATATTTTTCTATATATGCCCCTGAATATATATACTGTAATC
>JAQIXG010003931.1:0-13800 GCA_034700105.1 Oconnorella tubifera | reverse complement strand
TTACTTTGACGCCAACGTTACGTTCCACTAACTTCTGACACCAGTGCCGTTGTTTAGAGAAGCACGCTCTGGGTAGATGATACGTCTAATATGAGTTATCGAATGCTCTATAAGCGATTCCGTCTACTATATAAGTTAACGGTAGCTAGTATAAGCTTATACAAAGCTTGAAAATGATCTAATCGGACCGCAGGGGATCGCAGGTGACCGCAGGTTAGACGATGTAAGCTTACACAAAGCTTACTGATGATCCGGTCGGACCGCAGGGGACCGCAGGAGACCACCGGTGACAAGACGTAAGCTTACCAAAAGCTTACTAAAGATCCAGTCGGATCGCAGGGGATCGCAGAGGACTGCAGGGACCACAGGTTAGAGACGTAAGCTTACACAAAGCTTACTGATGATCCGGTCGGACCTCAGGGGACCGCAGGAGACCGCAGGGGACCGCAGGGGACAGCAGGTTAGACGACGTAAGCTCACACAAAGCTTACTGATGATCCAGTCGGACCGCAAGGGACCGCAGGGGACCGCAGGTGATGAGATCAGACAACAGGGCACATGTTTTTAGTTGAAAAAGGGTTAGGAAATGATATTTTGGATGGGTTTTTAGACACAGGGGTTATAGGTTCGAGGCCTTATTAATTTCTATCGCGAAATTTAAGGAAGGGACTCCTATCCCTTTGTAAAATGGACTAAATGGTTATTTGTATTATAAAGTGAATATAAGGCCACGTCTTTGAGGAAGTTGACTTTAAATTATTTCAATTTATACTAACTATTTTACTGCTTAAATTTAACTATATCTTTCTTTTCAATATGAACTCGACAAAAACTTATTACGTAATAAAAGTATTATTTAATTAAATGAAAGTAAAGAATGACATATACATAGAGTCAGTGTACAGTGAAACAAAAATAATTAGATTTACGCTATAATAAGATTATCTCACCAACAATCTTCTTTACAGACAGTTCCTTGAACTTCCCTTTCCCTTAACTGTCTAATAATCGATTTAAATCCAATTAAAATCGATATTTGAATTAAAATAAAACTTAATTTTAATGCTGACAAGTTTTCAGCTTTCTCTCTTCTCTCATCACCAGCCTCGAGTCATGTGTCGGACCGCATTTGCTTTATTTTCTAAACTGCTGTCAAATATCGCGGACCGCATTCGCTTAATTTTTTAATGTGCAAACACTTTTTAGGCCTATTCAAAAAGTAATAAAAACTTGTTTCGGCTTGGCCGCAACACAGTAATATTATTAATTTTCTTATATTATGTTTCTCTACTTTTGTAAGCTCTACAAATCGTCTTTCATGACGGATGGTGATATGATTTAATTGTTGGATTAAGAATTTGATTGATGGATCGACACATGAATGAATCAACTAAGACCGATTTATCGATGTATTTCTAAATTATATCTAGGCCTACATAAAATAAAGAGACTATATTTAGTCAGAAATAACATAATAAAACTTCTGTTTTCGACGACAGTTTGAGACTATTGACAAGTTGGGTCACACACCATTAATTCCTGATCAATCGCTATGACTGTGTCTTCTCTGAAATAAGCGGATCAATATTTGGATACGCTTACACGAGTTTTGACAATGAATGCGATGAACCTGATAATAAGTCGCTTTGCAAGTTCATTACAACGAGCTTTGAGACAATATAGTCTCGGATTTATGTGCACATTACATTTGCCCCTGACAATAGCAATGACTTCTAAGATTACACAATTTCTAGTACTAGCGATGGACTTAGTGATGTTACATAACAGGGATTATGGGGTTTCTCTTGTAAACATGAATTTTATTGTCAGAATGAATTTAATGGGGTTATCTTGTAAACATGAATTTTGATAATTTGTCTATGGAATAAGATATGAATTTTGCAGATAGGCGATTTTTAATCTAAAAATTATAATTAACTAAGCAAAGAAAAGTCGACTATTCTTGTATTGTTGTACCTTAGAAGAACAAGCTGGTTTAATCTATTATTTCAAATATTTTTGAAAAAATGTCCAGAAATGTTTATGAAAAGTCAAAAACTGTTGAAATTTTTAGCTACACTCGCTAATTTACATTTATGAGTTGGAAAATGTTATTTACTAGTCTAGAGCCCGTTCAATGGCGCGCAAAGCTCGCTATATAATAGTAATCTAATATTCAAATAAATTGCCTTTCATTACTATCTGATTTAATTCTATTGATAAATAGTATGACGTCATTATAACAAGAACTTTTCTTGTATCTTGTATGATTCCTTCTCTAGTAGAAGAAAGGTTGAGCGGATTGGCCAGTTTCTGAAATGATGATAGATTTAATTCAAGCCAATTTGTAAGTTTTTACTTCAAACGATCTGTGGTATGTCTTTAGGTCATCTCCTTGAATTTGATTTGTTAGATAAGTCCGGTGAGTAGCATTAATGAAATAATTTTAAAATGAATAGTTTTATTACATTACTCGCTATTTAATGCTATCGTAATACTATTACGTCATTGTAAAAAATAATCTTGATTAGACGGCCAATCGCTATCGAGATTATGTCAATTATTATAGTAGATATTGTTTTTCAATACTATATAATCTGAACTTGGATGATAACTCTAGCAAATATAATTTGCCAGGTTTGTATCTCCTCTATAACGCTCAAAGAATGAACCAGTTTAGACTGGTTCATTCTTTGGGCGTTATAGATAGAGGTACAAACCTAGCAAATTATATTTAAATGTAAGTTTTCGTAGCTAAGTGCAGAAATAAATTGTAACTTTAACCGGCCGATTCGACTCACAGGCTGACATCATTCGCCAACGTATGAATCGGTGTTAACTTAAAAACAATGATTGAACCAGTTGTATTTACTCGCTGCAGAAATCACCAGGTTTAAGTGCGTTAGTACACTTTCTATCAAGGATCAATTTTCGAAACGGTTCCAACAATCACAACAAATATTTTAATTAAGCAACTTTTTAATTAAATTAATAAATAGAAATTTTCATTATTTTTCAACTCTTTTTAGGTGTTCTAAACATAAAATCGCCTTTTTACAGAGAGGAGAAGATTTTTATAGCTTTGAATTGATAGCTTTGAATTTTATAGCTTTTTAATTGATAAACACCGTCAACATTGACGGGTTGTTACTAGTATTATAGCATTATGATAGTAGTTTGTGAGTCTACTTATTAAGAATATAATATTTGTTATTTAAAATTAAGTTTAATTTGCTTTAATAAATTTTGTCATGTTAATATTAGCAGCTATACTGTCGTTATAATTTGGGTTGTTAAGTTAAGTTATTGACAAAATTAAAATATTTGTAGAAATTAAAACTTCAACATTGTAAATATTTTAATAAATGAAAGTCTGAATGATTGTGGGTTAAATATGTAAGGACAGAAATTAGTTTAAATTTTATCATTTTTTTAGTTTCTTATTTCATGTTTATTGAATTCTTGTAGTGATTCTTTTCTTCTGTTTTCGATGAATTTATACTTTAAAATTACCTTTGTTTGCAATATCTTATAGTTTATAATTAAACTTTTTCATCTATTATTTACATTAACAAAAATAACATCAGTTGAATAATTTCAATCGCCTTTGCAACCATAAAAACAGTATAAGTACAATGACATTCTGACTGTTTGCACTGAAGCGGCTATAAAATTCTGTTGTAAATCTCCCCAGAGTGGAATATTGAATGTTGTTTTATACGTTTTCTTTCCTTGAATGTAAGCGTTAATACAAGATTGCTACTTCCTTGAATACTAATCAACAAAAACGTGATTAATCGCTATTCAACTGTACGGCCTCTCTCCAACGACATTTTAATAGCATTATTTCTCAAAAACTTCTTGTTTCAAAGAGAATTGCTGATGAGTAATTTTTACAGCAAATTGCATAAAGCCATTTGTTTATTTGTGAATTCAAGAACAGTAGTATGAAAATGTTTTAATGTGACAAAATAATGGAATAAAGTAAAATTGTTTAAACTTTACATTCTCCGATTCGTTATTTGGTGTTATTGTTATTTAGGCAATCTAATTAATGAGAATGTTATTTTTTTATGAATTTAATTGTTATTATTAACATCACTCAATTATTTTTTTTATGCAATATTTGATATTGTACTTTTCAAAGTATGAAATAATTTTTAATATTAATAGAAATAATCCTCATACGAAAAAGGGTTCTCTGATTTTAATCTTTTTAAATTAGAAAAATCATTCATTTTCTGCCTATTTATATTTGTTACTTTCAATTATTGCTTACTTAATTAATTAAATATACAATATTAATTGATGCTTCGATATGAAAGTAATTTTCTACAATATTTTATATTACTTTGAGTGACGAATTTATTGGGGAAGGGGAAGTGATCCCCCCGAAATGTTTTTATTCTTTAAAAAAAACAGCAAAATTGTTTAAAATTAACTTTTGATCACCCTCCCCCCCCCACCCCTGGTCATATTTTACAGGAAAAAACCATGGCGAAATAATTTTTAATAACTTTTAGTGATGATCAAGATCGTCTAGTATTTTGGAATCAGGTCCTGAAAATAAATATTTTTAGTCATCACACACGCCCCCCCCAAATTTTTTTTATTTATCGATCTGAATTTGATTTAATTTATTGTAATAAATGTAACGTAATTTAACAACGTATACACATAAAAATATCAGTACAATAATTAAGCTACTCTGCAGCGTTCATGCGGCAGAGTTATAATTTACATCTGCAGCTGTTCAACTTGATTTTTTTATTGTAAGTGCATTATTATCATTAGGTCTATTGTAGAATTTCTGGGTTAGTATAAAAGCTCGGCCACATCGAACCTTAAATTGACAAGAGTGTGAAAGTTAAAATTTATATTTTATTTTTGGAATCTTCACTATAGTACAGTGTGGTGAAGTTATTTACATTGTTATTGCAGTGGACGATAATTGTTGTCGTCACTCCTGATATTTAGTAGAAAGTTTGCTAGAAACGAAGTATTTTGAATAATAGCAACGCAACACATACTAATTTTAGGCGCTTAGAACATAATCGAAAATCAATGCATCACATTCAGTAACTTACACCATTTTGTCGTAAAAAAGTTTGATGTCACCCCCTATCATGGTGTCACCCGATTCGCCCTCCCCCCACACCAATAATGACGTCACTGAGATTCACTAATAACATTAACATGATCAATAACATAACCAATGACATAACCAATAACATAACCAATGACATAACCAATAACATAACCAATAACATAACCAATAACATAACCAATAACATAACCAATAACATAACAAATAACATAACCAATAACGTAACTAATTTTTCGAATTGTTTTACAAGGCGTTTCTCAACGGCGAGCTAAACATACCGGCGGACGAAGCGTTCATGAACGCCGTGCAGAGCTACTACGAGGTCTTTCTCCGCAGTGACCGCGTCGTCGCCATGGTCCGCTCCGGGTGCTCCTCGGCCAACGACTTCCGCGAGGTATTCAAGAACAACATCGAGAAGCGCGTGCGCAGTCTCCCTGAGATTGACGGACTCAGTAAGGAGACCGTCCTGGGGGCCTGGATGGCCAAATTTGACCAGATATTTCGCGGCGACGAAGATCCACGCAAGCGGCCGCAGCGCGCCGCAGCGTCGTCGTCGTCGACGTCGTCGGAAATGATTCTAACGAAGGAACAGCTGTACGATATGTTCCAGAATATTCTCAGCGTTAAGAAATATGAACATCAGATCATCTATAATGCTTTACAGGTTAGTTGTGTTATGAATTTTATCATATTTGATTTTTTCTTTCTTGAACAAAAATAATCGGCTTTGGAATTAAAACCTTATTTTAAAACTGCGAAATATAGTAGTGACACATTTGGGAAGTGTTGATTCTGAGACCTTCCGAGTTCAGCTTTCTAATAATTTGTCCAATAAAATGTAACATTTTCGCTTCTGGTTTTATATCTGTTGCTGTGCTGATTATCATACCCACCTGGAGAGATTCTGTTAGCGAGCGGTTGAATGTAGAATTGCCGGTAGTTATTGATTAGTTGTTGAGTCGGGCGTTCGAGCGACAGAGCCGAAGCGAGCGCTGGAGGGACAGCAGGAGAGAGCGGGCGAACGAGCGTCAAGCCGGCGGCCGATGTCGCGAGGCCAGGCGACGTGATGTAAGACATAAAGCATTCAGATTTGAAGCGTTCAGTCGTCAGACAGTTAAACTCCTGAGAATTGGTTTTTTGTCTTTAAATAATCGCTCAAGGTAGTCACTACATTAATTGTCTCGCTGCAGCTTTGAGTTTAATGTCATATTCTGAAATAATGTTTGCCAGTCAAAGTGTACTGTTTAGTTTTAGCAAATGGAATGTTATGCGTGATATTTATAAGTTTTATTTATAGGATGAATTTCTTGATTTAGATTTGACCTTTATAAAATTGTTATTGAACAAACGACTTGATTTATTTACGACGAACAACGAGATCTATTATATAAATATTGAAGTAATGACTTCAATTCAATTGCAAATAAATTCGAATTATTTAATTGTTAAGCAATGATCTCTTGAGTTATTTTTTTATTGTATATATATATTTTGTTTATTAGTAATTGGGTTTCAAAAAGTAATACAGTTTGTGTTAATAACTACTTGTTTGAGAGTAATGCTTATAGTTGTAAGCTGCTGTGACCTAATAATTATCGATTTGTCATTTAAGACCTATTAGTTATTTATTATTTTTAAGGTGATAAATTGATATTATTTATTTGCAAAATTCACTACTCTTAAATAAAACTATACATGTAAGAAAATGAATTGATTGTTGGTTATCGGAGAAAAATGTAAACATTTTTTATATATCACTCTTTTTGGTCGTCACAAGGGCATTGCAACTGTTTATCTATTAAAATTTTGTATGACAATATGACATTAAGCTCAACAATCATTATTGATCATGTATCATCAATTATTACATGATTAATTTGTTTAAATATTAGTTTTTAGCTTATATGTGATCTTTGTTACATAATAGTAAATTGTTGATGCCATTGCATTTGAAAAGGCTAATAAGCGTTTTCATTGAAACGATAGAATTTGTCACATTTGTAACACTGAAGTACAGAATGACAGCATGCAGTGTTATGACAAGAGCTTAGTGCTCATCTGCATAGTAATAATAATACAGACATTGTTTCATAGCAAAGGCTTTGTGCTCTGACTCTGCTGTCAATCTTGTTTCCTTTCTACTCGCTTGATAGCTTTTTGATAGATTTACAATGACATCACATTTCTGCGTGTCGTATTTTTAAGCTTGATAAAATCTGTAACACTATTCATGATTGATTGTTCTTTCATCAAGCTCATGCAGCATTCATTAAGCATGAAATAATGCTAGCAGAAAATTCTGTTTAGTCACGATTTAGTCAATTTATTCTTTTATATCTAAATATAAATTAAAAACATTTTTGAAATATATATTTAACACTATATTTATTTTATCATAATAAGCTATAGCAACCATGTAATATGATATATTTCATGTTATCATTTTATAAAGTTATTAAATAAATATAAATACACTTTATT
The DNA here is from genome assembly GCA_034700105.1 of Oconnorella tubifera. Taxonomy (NCBI): domain Eukaryota; kingdom Metazoa; phylum Annelida; class Clitellata; order Enchytraeida; family Enchytraeidae; genus Oconnorella; species Oconnorella tubifera. The sequence goes on along the minus strand of JAQIXG010003931.1, from coordinate 6,212 downwards.
TTTAAGATACAAATTATACAGTATAATGCAAATAGTTAAATTAACAGTTTATATGTAATATAAAGGATTAATATTCTACAATTTAAATAAAGTAAATATAGAAAAAAGATTGAGAGAAAATGGAATGAGAAATAAAAAGGAAGATAAAAACACCCAGAACATCAGAGAATCTATATATAATTACAATGCGTGTTCAGAAAAATAGAATTTAAAATTAACAATGACCTGTCCCAAAATAACAGCAAAATTTTATAGCTTGTAATTTTATCCTATATTATGTAATAGGGCAATAATAGGGCAATACTGCTGTCTATATTTTCAATTTTATAAAGACTACAGATAAAAGCGTCGTAGAGTAGGCATATACAAATACAATTTCAAGTTCTTGCAGAGTAACAGTATTTAACCAAAACTTGATTCCATCCGTTTTATTCTCAAACTCACCCCCTCCCTTTTTCTCCTCCGCACATCTCTTTGCTTTCACTCCGTAGCTCTCCAGTAACAGACATCCCCCAAACTCTAAACTTCGCTGCTATACCGACTCTCTCCTCCCCCTCCCTCAGGATCCCTGCTTTCATTTTTCTATCCTTTAAGACATCTCATTATGTCATCGAAGGTCTCCTTCAGGGCCGCTGAGAGAGGGAGCTGGGATGGATGCAAATAATGATCTGTATTTTTTAATTTCAAATTTAATATCAATTTGTATTTGCTGCATTTTAATATTTTCTGAAATATCTCCGTCTATTATCCCGACTGTATTGAACGAAATCGACCTTTATATCAGTTTAATTGATTATCTAAAATAAATTGAACTTACTTAATAACAACTGAATAAAATCACAATTGTGTAATATAATAGTGTATCGTTGTACCTGCATTTTTATTATTACTATTACAGTTTTATTATTGCTGTTTCAATTTGCTAATTATTTTTTTTATAGAACCTAAATACAGCTCAGTGTCCTGTGATTGCTCTGCCTAAAACCCACAATATTTGTCGTTCGGCATAATTTCCTCATCAGGGGTATTGTACCACCAGTCTTCAACATTTTTTTGACGATAGACCCCCCTCTTCCCCCCTCCCTTAATCTGTTAGGATATTATTCCAATACCCCTTTTGGTCGTCAGTTAGCACCCCCTGCCATCCATTACGCTCTTAATATGTCCTTCTCTGAGCCTCTGAGGTCTCTCTCTCTCTCCTCTTAATCACTGATTCTCTTTATCTAACCTTGCTGACATATCACGTACCGCTGTACAAGACTGCTTCATTAATATCTGCAGCAGCGTCGTTGCTGCAGTAGCAGAGCTTAACTTAGCACTTCACTTGATTGAAGCTGAAAACTGGATCATGATGATATTCTTTAGCAAACTCTCCCTTGTTGACCATCTGGAATAGGCTCCCTGTTGTTTCAGTGTTTCATTTCAATTAGTCTATTTGTTAGTATTTAATTGGAGATTATTATTCAATGTTGCTTTAATGGAGGACTGTGAAAATATTAATAATTGGATGAGTAAATCTCATATTTTTAGTCCATGGTCTGTCAGGCTGAAAAAAAATTCAGGTGAAATGCTAAGAATAACTTTTTTAACAGTTATCAAATTTACCCTGAACTAAAAACTAATTGAAAATAATTGGAGTCTATACAGCATGCACTATTTTTGCTTAGATATTGTTCGTCTTTGATATTGATTGTTCAACTTAATTACCAAACTATAATCTATAATATATTTTTTAAAAACCAGTTTATTTGAAAATTCAGTTATTATTAAAAGATTTAATTGTTTATTTATTTGAAGAAGCAATTTTCTTTAATTTATAAAGTTTACCTTATAAAGTTTAATTTATAAATTTGGCATGTTAATTCTATCAGTAACTAGCTGCAGCAGTGAAATAGCTTCCAATTGAAAACAAAATTCTGCTTGTTTGTATTTTTATGGTCGATCATTATTCAGCCTTGATTTATCGTTTTTCAAGACTTCAACACAAATTTATAATGTAGGAATACAGTGAACAATTGTATCAGAATATTCTATGAAAGAATTGATAAATTACTCTAATTTATCAAGTCTTTCATGTCATTGAAAAACGTGATTTTGAGGGAATACGTTTAAAGGCTTTTTGCATGATTTTTATTTGGCATAATATTGTGTCATTATAATATTTATTTTGTAAAGCTTAAAGCGTACTTTTAGAATTTATAATTTTTGTTTTTGATAATATTTTATAGCTAGTTTTCTTGGTCATCAATAAATTTATGGATGTATTTATTGCTGTATTTATAGTTTGATGCATATCCAAATGGCCATTTTTCAAATTATAAATTACATATAAATGACATTATGATTAGATTATAAATTACATATAAATGCATTGATTTTGTATTCACAATTTTTTGGTTATTTTATTCAATTTACAATGTACAATTCAATTTACAATTTACAAGTACTGTAAAATGTAATGTAATGTTTGTAAATTAAACCCAGCAAAGAGTTAAAAAAGAACTTTGACTCATATAATATGTGAAGAGCACTTTAGTTCTCATAGTTGATTTATTTTATGCGTTTTTTAACACATAATAATAAAAATAATTTCTTTGTATATCATGTATGCAGCTATTTATCCATAAATTTTGCTCAGGTGCATTACGGCTGCAAAGTACTTATTTCAATTTAGAAATGTGTCGAAAATGGTTGAGAAGTGATAGATAGCTAAAGGACTGAAATCTGTGATTGCAATCTTCTAAGTTAATCTTTGGCACATGTGTTGTTAATTTCCTTTCATTTTTAGTTTATTATAATTTAGATTACGTTTTTACTTGATATATAAGAAAGTGTTTTTTTATTTTTTTTATTAGGCCTACTTTTCTGCATTTAAGTTTTTATGAAATGACTTTAAGAGCAAATGACATGGACTCGGCAGTGAAAAATAATTTAAGCTCATTATTCTAGAAATCAGTGCATTTTTATAAGTACTACAGTCACTTTAATTTGCACTTAGTTTTACAATTGTGAGTAATATTATGCATAATATATCAGACGAATGTTCCTGAAAAGTCACTTAACGACTGCATTTTTTTGAGATTTATCTTACTTGACAAAAAAATAGAAATCAGAGCGAATAATAATTAATGTGGTACATTATTATACAGTAATCTGTCTCGCATGTCGGATATTTACAGAAAACTGTAAATCAGTTGCAAAATTAGATCCGCTGCTTAAACTTAAAAGATTATCACAAAATATGAAAGCGATTTCTACGAAAAATAAGTCACAGCAACACCGTTAATCAGCAAAAAAAAGATATTTGATGCATTCAGGGGAGATTATCGGTATAATATTTATGAGATTACAATTATAACAAAGGGAAAATGTATAAATAATGAAATTACAATTCATTGTCGTAAATATATATTTCTAACATTAGATACATCCGTTTTCTTCTGATTCCTATCCATTTTATTGAGTCTAAAGAAAGTTAAAAATATGTAATTTTAAATTATTATATTTTGTGTTCTACTTATCTTCAAAATACTGTGTCACGAAGACACTAATTGTAACTTTACAGATAGGAAATCAAATCATGATTAGACGTCTAGAAATAATACTATAGGAACACCGCTATGCCTGAGATGCAATAAAGCGCGATGATTTCTCCTCATTTTCTCTCTCATAAGCCCATTAAGTGTCATCAGCTGAAGCTAGAGCGAGATGATTTTCTTTGCTTTTAAAGCCAAATATAGATCTGCAGTTAGTGCTTTAATAGCAGACGTCTGACACTAGATTTTTTCATTATGGTGTTCTGTCGTCTGAAATTCAGTTGGTTTTTCGATTTTAGTTTTTTGGTTGATAGCAATTTGCAATCTTGCATTGCTTTATTGAATCGTTTTATGTACACTTCGCAAATACATATAGCAAAGATTTTTTACGTTTGATATTAAACTCTTTTCAACTGGTCATAAATGTTTTCGAGATTTACAGTTAATGTTTTTGTATTATTTCCTAGCAAAAAGAGTAATAGAGCTAAATCATAACTGTCTTATCAATATTATTGTTAATTAAATTATAGTTATTGTCTATGTGCTTGTATTATTAAAACATTATTCCAGCTAACATTCGTTAAAATACAACTATGCTGTTTATTTTTCAATACCGCTTCTCATCGTGTTTTATTTTAGAACATTTTCATCTTTTTTGTACTGTTACTTATCCGCACATTTACTTATCTGTACTGTTTTGCTTCACTTATATAACAGTACGTCTCTCAGTCAGTGCCGTAACATGATTTCCTCCCGTGTAGTCCAACAAGCTAGAATGGTTTTTACTCAACAGATTTGTATGTAAATCATGAACGCGTCCGTTGCTCGTATCAACGGATAAATGCAATTACACCAGCGCTGCAGATCTAGACTTGGGTTTGTCGTATACATATCTCAGTTGTAGTGAGAGGCAAAGCGAGGGATGTAAACTTGAGGCAATCGAGAGGATAGAACCCGAATGCCTTAAAATATGATTACCTAAAACCGAGGATGGTGGTCAAAAATTTCATCTTTGAGGGTGAAACACAATTAATAAAAAATATTGGCTGGCGAAGGCTCGTTGTGCTAAATGGTCTAAAATCTCTGAATGGGAAGGGCAAGAGGAGAGCTTGATCCCTAGCTCGTACTTGAATTTTTTCTTCACTTTTATAATAATGTTATTAATATTAGTGAAACATTATATATATTTGAATATATACATCTCAATACATATACCATTATGTAACAGATTTATAAATACACATAAAATGCACACATATAAGCATAAGGAAAGTATTCATCATTATATTAAAGAATAATAACAAGTAAGCTTATAATATATTGCCACACAATAATAATAATATATAATGTATCATTATAAGTACACGATAATGCAGGGAATCATAATAACGTAATATAATTAAAATAATATAATTATAAATTATACCATTATAAATTTAAGTTAATTATCATTTTTTATTATATGTTCATTTATTGCTCCCAGCCGCGCAATCAATCTTAATTTTTTGAGGAGAGGTACCCGATATAAAAAAATTAACGAACTTTTTTAAGTCAATGAGAAATTAGATTCAGAGACGAATGTTAAGAAAATTCTACGATCATTTTGGCAAATTACCCAAAAAAAACATGTTAAAATCATTTTAAATATCGGTTGGTAATAACGTAACCAAGAGAGATGGAATTTATAACGTTCGTAATAAATAGCCTAATGAATCCTTTCTAATGCTCGATTGAACAGCAGCGAGGTCTTTTTATTCATATCTTTGCTTAGTTGATTAATGATTAAACTTAATGATTTCTATTTAAATAAATTAAGAATTATAATCTTATATTTTTCCCATAACATTCTTCTCAAAGAATCATTAAAGATTAAAATTAAAAGTCGCGAGAAATAGAAAACTCAATTATAGTAATAAATTGGTTAGAAATGGCATCAAATTAATATTTTACTTTGATAATTCATGTTAATTTGCAATTTTATTTGTTCCGATCTTATCAACTTTGCGGTAGGCTAATAAGATTACTTGAATATACAGTAACCTATATCTATGTATCTTTAAATTTGCAGTTTATTCTACGGTACATAAAGTTCATGATATTTTTCTGTTAAAAAAATGTTCGTATCTTTTTTTGTCGTTTTTATACATTCAATTGCGTACTTCAAACGCCTCTGATTTATTAAGTATCAATACTGTAAGTAATGATTTCTTTATTAACTTACTGAAATATTTTCTGAGAGAGTATCGCTACTACACGAATTAATGTCGCATTCCTTTAGAAAAATGTTTGTTAAAAATCGATTTAGAGAGTTAAAAACTTTCTCTAATTCGCATTCTACAAAAATAGTTAATTCTCCAGTGTATAAATAACCTCGATATCGCGTTCAAGATCGGAAGACTACATTTAATTGAATAGAATAAATTGCGTAATAATTTTTGATGATACATTCACAGTTGCTGAAACCGTGCGGGTCTATCTTACTGGTCTTTTCACGTCGCACAACCCTTTTTACTGACTCTATAAATATAATATGAAATGCATTCGATGAGAACAGATTTTGCAAAAAAAATTCTGCAATCACAATTTATGAATTTCAAAATAATAATTAGATTCTCATTTTTCGTTGGCGTATACCAGGCAGTATACTTATAAATGGAAAGCCTTAAAATATATGCA
>JAQIXG010003930.1:0-13802 GCA_034700105.1 Oconnorella tubifera | reverse complement strand
TCTAACTTTAAATATTGCATCGTTGTGAAATATTTAAAGTTAGAATAATAGTTCAATTAAAAGCAACACATTAAACGCAACTAAAACTCACAAAAATCTTAACTAAAAACATCAATGAAATATGAGAAAATGTATTCATGCAAAAATGAATATTAAATATCAAAATGATTTAATCAAAAATAAAGCTAAAATTCAGCTAATTTAAACTGCGAGACATAAAAGGAAGAAAGTATAAATCTGAAGCAAAATTACACTGATTAACACAACTGCATTCACTGAAGATTAAAAGAAATTAAAAGATCAGATCAACCACATCTCATGATCACAAAATGTATAAATATAAACTAGTCAATCAAGAATTTATCAAAAATACATATATATATATATATAAAATGAAGCTACAAAGTAAAGCATACACAATATAAAACATCAATTTGTAAATAATTTTATGTAAACATATCACAACAATATTTATTGTACTAAATATCACACAATAAAAGAAAATCGAGTTATATTATACAACGCTTTTCTGCACTTCTCTAACACACATATAAACACACATAGGAACACAGATATAAGAGAAGGCATGGCAAGCAGCATGCTAACTACGGCAAGAAAATTATCTCACTGTTCCGAATAGTCGCCAATAAAATTCATGGCATCTAAAACTTTCCTAAAATGTAGAGAAAATATTCTGCCTATAACTCGTTTAATTATAATTCTATGCAAATTTATATAAAATTTAAACCCAAGTCCACTGATTCTAACAATAAAAATTAAAAACTTACAAAAGTTTTCTTATTTCAAACAATTTAAGTGATAAATGATACAAAATTCAAACAATCATCTAACTTACTAACTATAGTGTATAATTGTTAAAATTAAAGCATAAGTAACTCAACTGAAAAATCAATAACAAAAAAACAAGTATAAAATAAACCTCTATATAAAATAAAACTTGGTACATTTCTAGTCAACATTAACGCAAATTCTAGCCCTAATTCTAATTTTCCATTTGCACAAAAATCAAAATCTAATCTATTACTTGTTTGTATCATCAGACAAGGTCCATTCGTGAGCGAGTTCATACTGACAGTCATCCGACTGAAAATATTACAAAACCCAAAAAAACAAAATTACACAATCTAGAAAACAGAGAACCAAATCAACTTTAAAGAAAATTCTAAAAACTGGTATATTTCTAGTCGATATTAAGTCTATCTATTTCGATTAATTTATTTAATAAGTAAACATTGAATGTTGTTATTTGAATCGATTATAAATATCGTTATCAACACTCAGTAGTAAGTACTATCTAGAACATTCTATAAAATAGAATATTCTAGATAGAGAATATTCCGGATAATAAAATGTTCTAGATTCTTCTAGATATACTTATGTAATGTTATTTCACGCGATATTAAGATAAATATATTTTATAAAAAGATATATTTACCGGATTAGCTGCATATATAGGCACATTGGATGAACCAAGAACAGGACCATTACCTTAAATGGATATTAACAAAAGTAAAATATAATTCAGAAAAAATCAGATTTAATACCAAACAAAATCACAAGTGACAAATTTAATCGAATTACACTTGTCAAAATGTTCAAAAAATATGACAAAATTTCATAAAAGCTTGGATGTTTACTATCACATCAGCCGAAAAAAGATTACCTTTATTTCGGGATTAAATTGTTAACATTTCATAATAATAGATTAATTGTTTAATATCACATCATCAACACAAAATGATTATATTCCTAATATATTGTATACCAGGAGTGCAAAAAATAAAGCTCTTTACTCTCAAATCACAACTCATTCAATAATTTATCAAGCGGAAAATGTTCTAATAGGGATCTCTAATTTATACAAACAAAAGACCATTTTTAACACTTTAACTTGACATATTATTAATCAATCCAGATATCAAATCAATTACCATAAACCCTCCCTTGAGACACAGCGGGTGGAGGTAAGGAGGGGACTGAAGTGATCCTCCCTTGTCCTGACTGGGGAGAGCTGGATGCAGAGAGGTAGGCGCCTGTGCCTTGTCCCTCGCTACCCCTCTGACTGATGGGTGTTGAGCTGTAGGCGAGTCTTAGAAGATCCTTCCCTATTGACTTGGTTAAATTTCCCAGCACAAACGGATGCTTTTAAATAAAATATATGTTAATATATAACTATTAATATATATTTACAAAAATATAATTTGTTAAAATTATTAACTTTCTGTTTACTTGAATAAATAGTAGATAGTGACTTTTATATTTCTTCTATAATGTTAACTTGCATTGCTATACTTCGTTAATAAACTTTTATTAAAAATATATACTTGGAGTAAAATATTTTATATAAAACAGAAGATTACTAGTTGTGATGAATAAATAGACTGTTTCAAGAAGAATGTTTAGTTTAAATATTTTATTGAATATACAGAATATAGCAAAGCAATTTGACGTATAATAAAAGCAATACAAAAGTTAATGTACAGAAAATTAATAGTTTGGACAAGTATGAAAAATAAAAATTCGGTTGATTTAAATTAGTTTAATTTAGATTTAAACAAATTACTGTTATTTTAAATATCGAAATTACTTAAATAAAATAATATTTAAAAGTCTGACTTCTAAAAGGCGATCACAAGTTGGTCTACGCTTTGGTTGTTTCGTTAAAGCCAGTTTGACGAAATTCTGAAAAATTTGCGACCTGGAATAACACACAAAAAATAAAACACGTAAAATGCCAAAATCATTATAATTCTTAAATATTATCAAACGTAACAATTTATCACGATGACTATCACAATCTAAAATTTCCCATTAAAAATTTACTCTTTGAAAGATAAATAATGTCCAAAAATAAATCGAGTTAAAACTTTCAATAAATTTATATTTTAAAAGTAATTAATGATGCAAATCAATGACAATTTGACGTAAAAATAATTAAATTCAAATAATTCAAATACCATTTAGCTCTGTCTTTTAGCTGGGGAGGTTTGAAACCACTTTTAGACATGATAAACAATGCTCTGAAAAATAAAATAATCGCAAGTTATAATCGCAAGTGATAAAAACTGATAAATAACATTATAACCTCTGCATAACAGTAGTTAACTTTAATGTCTGTTTGTTTATATCTCTAAATATGTCTGTATGAACCTGTGCATTGTTTACATTATTTACTTATTAATAAATAATTAAGTGATGGGAACTTTTGGGACAGTTTCGTAAGACACTTTTTTATTTCTTTAAACTTCTGTTCACCAAAATTTTATTCGCAATATTTGTTATATCAAATATTGACTGTTACATTGACTAATTGAATGTGTACAAATATCAACTTAACTCAAACATTAACTCAAATATTAAATTACATATTACACTCAAACATCAAATGATATATTAAACTCAAAAACTAAATTCTACATTACACTCAAACATTCAAATTCTTTCTTGAAATCAAATCGCGAGATAAAAACAAGTCTGCAAAACACTACCTCATTGGGTGTAAATCAAACATGGGTGGCTGAAGCTCGGCAAATTCTATAGCAGTAATGCCAACGGCCCAGACATCGCATTGCTGGTTGTAGCCGCCTTTACGTTCAACAGCAGCCACCTCTGGAGCCATCCTTTAAAACAAACCAATAGTTTCTCATCGCAAAAAATACACAAAATCTAGAATAAATGGCATTATTATTGGTTCAAAAGTCTGTATAATATGTTCATTTTGCATGTATAATATGTATAGGAGACTGATCATAACAAACAGAAAAGATTTATAGTAAATGACATCATTGGTGGTTGAGGAGCCTGTATAATACGTTGATTTTGTACAATCGCCTGTACAATATGTTCATTATGTACACTCTCCAGTACAATATGTACATTATATACTCATTAGTCAAAGCTAGTCATCAATGGCTTTAAATGAATGATAGCCAGTGAAGTTTAACTAACTTTATCAAAAATTCACAAATTTAATGCTCGATGTTAGCTTGCTGTTGTTACAAAGTATGTACAGTACTTATGTACATACAAGAGTACTGTACATACTTATATATGTACAGTAAAAACTATACTGTCTACTAATTTTAAAGATTAATACGAAATTCTAACCAGTAGGGTGAACCGATGAATGATTTACGCTTGGCGAGTGTCGCCGTGATTTGCGCGGAAACACCGAAATCGGCTAAAATGCAAACAATCAACGAATCGCATTAAAAACCAAACACGAAAAATTTTCACAAAACAAGCCAAGTTAAAAAATTTAAATGAAATACAATCGAAACTCAACAGTCATAGGAACTATTTCAATTGATTAACAATATTTTGAAATTATAATTCATAACTAATTAATATAATTAATATATAGCAATATATTAATTTATATTTAATTCCCAAAGATTTACAATTTTACAAAAATTGTTACCTAATTTAACGTCCCCGTCTTCTGTCAGCAATATATTAGCTCCCTAAAATACGCATTAATGACAACTAAAATTGAGAAATTCAATAAAACTAAATATTAAATAAATACAAATAAACGCGATTAAATCAATGAAATTATAAATATATTCAATTTATTATCAATATCAATGAATAATATTGAATATCATGCAATTTTATAAAGCTTGCAAATAATGGAAAGCTTAAATAAAAGGTTAATTACAATCATAGAAAAAATGATGAGAAAGAATTTCGAGCATTACCTTGATATCTCTGTGCATGCGAGAAAAGCTGTGTAGATATTGCAAACCGTTTAAAGTTTCACGACAAACGTAACTGATCTGTTTTTCTGATAGAGGACCAGTGACTACAAATTTCATTTAGAAAATTAGTCGGTGGAAACATAGAATATTCAGTTGAAATAAATGTTCTGTATTTATTTAATTTTATTTAATTTAATCAGCTATTTAAAAAGATTTAAAAGAGTAAAGTTTCAATTTAAATTAAATTAAACCGGAGTAGAATGTTTATTGGAAGTCAATGATTTTATTATCGCACTGAAGATATTGGAAATTTTACTAAATTAATCAATTAATTCAAAATTAGATAACCAATTAAATTAGCCCATGAATCAAATAATTAATCAGTCAGCAAATGAAGCAATACAAATAATAAATCAATCGGTCAATTATTCGAACAAAATCAATCAATATAATCAAAATATACAATAAAACAATCACAACACTCAATAAAATCAATCAGTAGATAAAAGCAAAGAAAAACTAACTATGATAAATATCCTGCATGGAACCTCCACCACAGAACTCCATACAAATCCATAACCTGTCACGTCTGCATTCGTAAAACAATTTCAATCACATGACAACATGAATCAATTACAGCTTAAATTACGACTATTACCTTATAAACAGATATCAGAATAAACAGATATCAGAATAAACAGATATCAGAATAAACAGATATCAGAATAATTATTAAATTAAATATACTACTTAAAGGTGCAGCAAGTATTTGATTTGAGAGTTAAACTGATTTTTGCAATGGAGACCCAAAAATTGTGTTTTATATTTTCATCGTTTTATTTTCCTTTAGGTTATATTTATAATTAAACTCTGTTGTTTTCAGTGAATATATAAGAGTCTAATCAGTATGTCATTAACTTTCTACGTTATACATTATATAGTTCAAGTTCTCTGCATTAAACTGGTGTAAAATGTACCTTAGATAGCTTCCGTAATAAGCGACAATGTTACAATGTTTACAATCTTTCATCATATTGATCTCTTGCTGAATGACAACAAAATCATCGCCTGGTTCAACTTTGATAACTTTAATAGCCGCATACTCCTGTGTCAACAGATTCCTTGCCTAAAATTACACGAAACGCGATAAAATAAGAACTTTAATCTAATATTACGATAAAAATTAACCACCCACAACAGAATACATGATATAGGGTAACTTTCAATCATTTAACCTCAATGCATTAAAGCATTTTGCTAAATCATGATAAATCAATAAATAAATCAATAAATTAATCGTTTATGAATACTAATATATACTTACATTATTCAATTTGACTCAAAAAATATATATATTTTTTATTTTTGCACTCTGATGTTTAAAATTACGTTTAAATTTAATTGTTGCAAATATTTATTAACTCATGCATTTAATAGCATCTTTGCGCTGATGTGACGTTGAAAAATACAAGCAGTAAATAAGTCAAGCACCTTGTACACTTCTCCATAAGTACCACTACCCACACGATGAAGAAGTTCAAAGTCTTCCTGGGGATTTCTTCTGGAGATGTCCGCTCCAACCACTCCACTCGGAGTCGACACCCCGACTGAACTACTCATCGAAGTAAAAAATCTATCCGTATTCAAGATTAATCTCAAGTGATTCTATCTGAAAAAACGACACATTATAAATCAATTAGACTTAACATTCATTAGTTATGTAGATAATAGTTAACAAAAAATACTGCTACTTCCATTGTTTAGTTGCGTAATTGCAAGAAAAATTAAATCGATTTTTTGACACTTTTTTATAACCCTTAATTATAATAATACTATGATACTGCTAGTTACAATCAAACAGTATAATTATATTTCATATAATAACTATATACTAATAAAAATAGATCGTGATAACAGGTGAATAGGATCAATATATAAACTTAACAATCAAATTACTCCAATTACTTAAATCCGCTTAAAATAAAGCACAAAACAGCGCTTAATCACCGATTAACGTTAATCCGCGATTAACTTAATCACCGATTAACGTTAATCTGAGATTAACTTGATATCTAATTAACTTTAAACGAAGATTATATCCTATAAGCGAGAAAACATTATGGCTTTAAATATAGGTCAGGTTATCTCAGTCAAATGATGTTGGAAAAGATGATGTTAAATGATTATAAGCTTAGTCAATTGATTAGAAATACGATTAAAAGATTAAAAAGTGATATTTGATGATTAAAAAGGGGTGTTTTAAAATCTGACGACCTTTCTTGGTGAAGAATTGAAGATTGAAATTAATGTGTTTGAGGCTCTTATGCAGACAAGAGTTGCCATGTAAATTGTGTACAACATCAAAATGTCCAGTGAAGGTATTGGTTAATTATTTTATATTTGTAATTAATTAGTTAATTAGTAATTATTTATTTACTAATACATTCAGATCTAACATTGTAGTTGATCGTATATTGATATTATAGCATATTAATTGTTGATTTGGTATGTAATATCAATATTAGTATTATAATGCCATTATATGCATTATATGCATATTGTTATGTGATTGTATTATAATTTGTAATAATTATTATTTAATTGTAATTATATTATATTTTCTAGATATTTTATATGATATTAATGTTTTAGATGATGTTCCTCCATTAGAAGATATGTCTACTGTGATACAGAGCAGACCTAATCTCAAATATTCCCCTCTAGGGTCTTCCAATCCTGTACAAAGTATTGTAAGTAACTTTTATAGTGTTAAAAAATATATATAAAGTGCTATTTCTTAATAATTCTTCATTTTATTAAAATAGTTTACTTTTAGATTCATTTAATTGTGATAGAGTGTTGTAAAGAAATCAGTGAGATCTTCAGAATTATTGGATTTGGAGAAGAAACCTTCACATTTGAAATCTGTTGAGATCATCGCCAAGCCTCCGGAGCAACAGAAAGGTGATTTTGGTGGCTTGAAGAAGGGATTTCTTTCTGGATCCAGTGGGAATGAAAAATTAGATCCTTTTAAGAAGAATGTAAAGGATAAAGATAAGGGATTGCTGATTGTTAAACCTAATAAAAGTAAAGTGGATGAGCTTAGATTTGAAGAAGTTCAAGAAGCCATGAGACTTAGCGAATCATTTTCGCAAAATAAAGGTAATTTTAAGTTGAAAATATAGCTATTAATAAAATATTGCATTGTTTATTGTTCTCTGTTTATCTGGCAATAAATTTTGATGAGTAAACTGCATAAATTTTGCATTATTTTTTAAGCTTATCAACAAATGTTCAGTATATTGACCAATGTTTTTCCTTTTTATAAATTATACAAAGAACTGAATTGCTTAAACTGCATGTAGAATTGCCATTTCTATTTAGAATTTAAATGTATTCTACTATCAATTTTAATATCTAAATTTTAATTTCAAAAATATATGATGTTGTTCTTGGTTGTCTTTAATCAGACCAATGGCTGACTGCGGATTTATTATCTCGCGTCCAATCAGATCCTTCGCTTTGTGCGCAGCTGATGGATCCCGCAACATTACAGGCCATTAATGAACTGCAGGCTAATCCTACAGTGGCAAGAGATAAATATAAAGATGATAAAAACATGACTGATTTTCTACTCAAATTTTCAGCTCTCCTTGGTAAATACTTATTTGATATACAGTATAAGATTATTATCTTTTTAATCTGAAATTTTATTTATATATCAGTTTAATGATCGAAAGTTGATTAGACTAGTGAGTTATTGGAACATGACATTAAATACATTCATTATTGACTTCAATTATTTATCAAAAAATGAATTGATGATACTATAAATGCAAATTAATACTACTACTGTATTAATATCTGTAAAATAAGGTATTATTGATACAAATTTAGTATATATTACTATTAATTACTATATATTGCCATTAAGTATATATTATTAGTAGTTAATTACATATTACAAGTTACAACTGATAATGCCTCCTTTGTTTAATATAGTTTTCATAGTTTTACTATCAATAATTTTAATACAATTTTATTGTTATCTCAATCTTTTACATTAGTTAAAACCTGATAAAATTTTCTACATTATATTTTCTTATAAAAGTAATTATTATTCAGGTGATCATTTTAATTCACTTGCTGAAAAGCAAAAACCTAATGACACACCGCTGAGTGTCAATGACATGCGTGCCGTATCTAGCACTGACATCAGGCGACAAAATGCGTCAGAGGATGACAGTAAAGCGGTGCAGCTATTGGCTGACCCGGATATTAAAGCGATTCTATTGGATAAAGAAGTACAAAGGTTACTGGAAGAGTTACGGAATGATCCAGAAAAAGCAAGCGGGTTTGAATTTTCTCAATATTCTGGAATTTTTATGATTTTAAATTTTTAATAATATCTTAAAAAGTAATTTATTCATTGATATTAGAGCTATTATCTATTACTAAATTTGTGCAGAAAGACTAGTATATTTTAATGACTTATGTACATATTTAAGACTATGTACATATTTAATGACTTGTAATTTTTTGCTATTTTGAATAGCAGTCTACTGAAAGCTGATCCGGGCATGCGTGTTAAAATACAAAGACTGATCTCTGTCGGCTTACTTAAAGTTCAAAGATAACGCAGATATTGGTGTTCTTTTTAAAAACACTTTCAAATATTTACAATTTAGTAACATCAAAATGTAAAGAAGAATATTAATAATTATTTATAAGTAAATGATTTTCGAAGGACATGGCTGCTTATAAGATAATTGAGAGGTTTAAATATCTTCTCTGTTGTATTGGTTATTTTTGAGTAATGATTGTAATCATCTTTTATATAATAAAATAACATTAAGCTGATAGCGAGTTATAATTATAAGAAATTATTGCAATATAAATCATTTTTTCGATATAAATAATTAAATATTATGCTAAAACTCAGTTAGCTTATAATGCATATGTAAATATCACAAAATTAAACTTGTTAAATTACATATAGAAAAGCCACGTTATATAAAAGTTCATATCGTATATAATTTTAATATAGTAGGAAACCTCATTTATACTTAATAAAAATCTACATTAGTTGAATTAATGTATAAAATAGGATTTTGTTCATAATTATCCATCTGTTTCAATGGTAGATCCATCATCCCTGAGCAACTTCATAATATGTGATTGTACCTTAAAAAGTTGTATCAATTTCAAAATCTATCACTGATTTGTGTAATATATCAAATTAAACAATTGTAGAGCGATTTAATTGGAATGAAGCTCAGTTAAAATCTTTAATAAATAAAATTATAATGTCATCAAGCTATGTTTAAAAGTCATTTTCAGTAGTCTTAAAATTTAATATCATCTAAAATCTCATTATTTCACTCTAAATAAACATTATACTATTACCAATATGATGTAAACTTCAATATAAAAAATACAATGAACAATCTGATAGCAGTGATAAATAAACACAACATTGGTATTAATTAAATCTACCCATCACCTAATAACAACAATACTACAACACGCAGACTGTTGATATCTTCATTATATTATATTAGATAATGTTTCTTATTACATAAAAATTAAATGCTACAACTGGACACTTTGTTATATAAGAATAACTTAACAAATAACACAAATCACACATTAATTATCTCAGAAATTCAAGGAATATGAAACGCCTCAATATCAAACAATGACAATATAAAATAATCAAAATACTGCCACCAAACATTGTAACAATATAATAATATTTAAAACATCAAAAACTTGACTTCACAAATGCAATATAGCATAATATAACTACAGTATATGACACTGTTAGTTTATAACTTTTTACATACACTATAGTTAATAATAATCATTCGTGCATATATATATATATATATATATATATAATATATATTGCTCATTTCTTGATATGCAATATTAGATGTAACGTAGTTGAAAAAGAGTTTTTCATCAAGATAAAAACGCATCAATATAATGTGTATGTTAGATCATAGTGAAAGAAGCTTTAAGTGTATTAGAACCAATCACGGTTCTTTGATTTGGTTGTTGGCCACCAGCGTACAATGTAGTTAGACCTGAAATATATTAAAAGAACTTAAAGGAACTACTGAAATGAAGATACTTTCTAGAAATATGATATGATGAACATAATTTAATACACTACAAATGAGCAGCAAGTGTCTTTAGAATTTATTTCATACTTAATACAAGGCAAAAAACTCTATAGTGTGAAAGAAAGTTGAAGATTATTTGATCCGTTTATTAAAGTTTTAGAGAAAGATTGTATTAAAAACCTACATTAGTTTAAATTGATATTAATAATTGATATCAATAAGCATACTATCAAAATATGCTATCAAAAACCATTAATCAAATTCGAATATATGAAACATTTAAAAATCGAAACAATCATTAAGTTATGACCACTTTATTTAAAAAGTTACAATATAATATAATTAATAAAATATAATTACTAGCATTGAAATATACATTAAGATTCATAAGATACCAGATAGACCTTTGATATAAGTCCAGCCTATATTGTCAGCCCAAACAGCCATACGTTCAGATGTTACAACGAGATTGACAAGTTTATGTTCACCGGCTCTCACCATTAAACGCTGATAAGCAACTAGTTGTATCTTAGGCACTGGGATACTGGCATTAGTCCACATTATGTACACTTGGACTACCTATAGAAAATTATCCATAGTATAAAAATAATGAAATCAAGACAATTGATGTAACGATGCAAAATGAAGAAAAATTGTACAAATTGTACAAAAATAGTACAAAATTAGTAATAGTACAAAATTAATACCAAATTAGTAATAGTACAAAATTAGTACCAAATTAGTAATAGTACAAAATTAGTACCAAATTAGTAAAACTACAAAATTAGTACCAAATTAGTAATAGTACAAAATTAGTACCAAATTAGTAATAGTACAAAATTAGTACCAAATTAGTAATAGTACAAAATTAGTAATTGTGCAAAAATAGTACAAACACTGTAAAAAATAGAGCAAATTGTACAAAACGTATTAAAATTCTCTATTTTGAAAGTTAAAAAATTACATTTAAAAGTTAATTTAGAGCAGCAAGAAATTCAAATTAAAGTTACAGTAATACCTCATCGGCATCTAAAGTACCAGAGTTCAGAACTCCAACAGTTGCGGTGATATTTTTACCGCCTGGTAGTTGAGTGTCTGACAGCATAAATGACGTATAGAGGAATGACGTATATGACAGTCCGTACCCGAAAGGGTACAACGGGTCACCGTCATAATAGCGATAAGTATGGCCCGTCATATTGTAATCCGTTATTGGCGGAACCTGACACCATATTATTATGTAAATTGAAATCTGTTTTTCTTATTTTATACACAACTAAATAATATCGTATTTGCACAATTGCAAATACATAAAATTTCAGTAAATGTCCTGGTGCGTTTGCACAAATGTTGTGCTTTTTGTTTAAATAAAAGCACAACTGCATGAATATAAACCGTTTAGATCAACAACGATTGCATTTAGTATCAATAGAATGAAGAAATACAAGCGCGATCTGAGTAAAATCTTAAAATAAAACTCTGATATTTATTTACAATCCAAATTGTATAAATATCACAAAAATTCCATTAAAATCAAAAAGAAAAAATTTAATGTACATGTTAACTTGTTTCATATTTTACTAATAAAAATCTATTTAATATTTACAGCATATAATAATTCTTGATATATAAATACTATTTTTCACAAAAAAGAAAATCAGAAGAATCGAACAAAATTCTACCTGTCCTAAATGACTAGGCCAAGTGACAGGCAGACGTGCGGCCGGCACTGATATATAACTAGAAGAAGCGGTTAGGGTTAGATAAATGGCTTCCCCTGTTGATTGACCGGGGAAGAAGCACTCCAAGATTGAGAAAACACGATGGTCAAGTTTTGCCCAAGTGATGTCAAGAGGTCCGGCATTAAAAAGAAGCAAGATGACTGGAGCTCCAGATGCTAGAAATAGTTGCACAATAAACTTGGATGTTTTAAAATGCAAGAAATCAAGCAATATTGTTTGATATGAATCTTGTTAGTAGTGAATATTATTAATAACAATTAAATACAAGAGTAAATTAACATTACTTAAGATGTATTACTTCTAACGTATGCTTATTTCAAACTGACCTATGATTCAGGCCGAAAATGTGTTACAATATATTACATAACAATACTCTATATTGATTTTATAATTATATCAACAATGTAATTTAACGTACATGTTAACTTGTTTCATATCTTACTAATAAAAACTTATTTAATATTTATAGCATATAATAATTCTTGATATATAGATACCATTTCCCACAAAAAAAATCACTCTACCATATTCAACAGCATCCTGCAGCAGTTGTAGTTGGTGTCCAGGCAGATCCATATCTGGCCTGTCATTCCCTTCTTGTTCTACATCCGGTCCAGTACCAAGAGCAACGACAACGACATCTGAATCCACAATGGCTGCCTGATGATTAAGCATTTTACAATATCTTAAGTTGGATCATAGTGGCTTTAAAATACACAGCATAATAAATATAAAAGATTTAAAAAAATTAACTACATATTATTTAAATAGAAAACTGACAAAAATTAAGAAAAACTTGCCTGCACATCAGCAGCCATGTAGGTCCCGCAATGAGTGTCTGTACATCCAGAAGCGGATGTGACCATATCAGCAAGAGGAGCCAAACCTTCTTGAACAGACTGAGTAAACTGAGGCACAATATTAGAAGAGTAATCACCAAATATCTGATTCTTATCTTTAGCGAAAGGACCCACGACCTGTTTGTAAATCAAAATATTCGCAATGAAATTAAATCAAAATATTCAGTAGTGAAACAAAAAAAAAAGATAAAGATTGAAAATACAAGATCAGGTAAGTTTCAATTAATAACTTTGCATCGTAAATGTCAATTTTATGTGTTAATCTCACGTACAGTTCTAAAAATTTAATGAGCGCATTATAATTATAAATTTTCAAATATTTCTCAATATATAAACACAAAACTTTCTGCT
>JAQIXG010003929.1:0-13803 GCA_034700105.1 Oconnorella tubifera | reverse complement strand
CCCTCTTTCGAATGTTTTTTTGCATTTAATTATACATAGTATTAAATATATTAGTATATGTTGGATTAAATAACTACTATAACAATGCAATTATTATTAAGTTATTAAAACGAATCAACTAAATCATAAGAATCTCTTGTTCAATCCAGTGCAACATTGTTTATTCAAAAGATTTTTTTGTTCTATGAACTTTATATCATGGAATTTTAATCTAAATTTAGTATAGTTAGGCTTATACGGATTTAAATATTTATCATATACTATGCCAAAAAGATTAAACATTGGCCTAAATTTTATAGGAAACTTTCTTGTCGTTGAATGCCAAACGTTAAAGATCAATATCAAAACAAGTCAAAAAACTTTCACAATTGAAATTCAAGAGTTGATTGCGGCACTGAATACGTTCATAAATTTCAATTGTAAAAGTTTTTAAAAATAAGTACCGGTAGGCCCTATAAGAACTTAATTGTAATGATAATTTTGAGATAAATGCTTTAGAACAATTGATAATTGTTTTTAGATGGAAACCCTTTTACAATGAAGATACACTTAAAACACTCAAAACAATCATTATAGAAAAAGTTGCCCGGAAACATAATCCTTGATTCCATCGTCGCTTTCAATGCTCTATTCTCAATATTATAGAGTATTTTAACTTTAAGATAAAAAATTACTGACTTTGTAAATAATGATAATTTTTAATTTGAGCCGTGTTGATTAATTAAAACTATTCGAAATTCCAAGTTATGTTGAGAAGTATATTTAATCTAGTGCCAATGAAGCTATTAAATTAAGATTTTACCACGTTATTTAGGATATATATGCTTACTTAATTTATTTAATAAACGACTTTATTATAATACCTAAAATAGTTTTAGAACTTGTATTAAAGTTGTTGATTCTATGCACTTGAGAAGCGTATTTTAAATTCTGAACATTTCATTAGCACCCAGTCAATGTATCGTATATCTAATACTCGTGGCTTATTCCGGGCCCATGTTAACTATTCAAATATTAGAATTTAGTGTCGAGTGTATAATGTTAGTATTACTATTGCTTATTTTAGCTGCAAATGTTATTTAAGAATTCAGATATTCTTGCTACGAGTGATGACCTACATCATAATAATAATAAATTGTTACTAATCGTAGTGTATACAATAATAAATCAACAGTCAGTTTATTTTAAAGTATCGTTTCTCTAGAAAATCTAGAAAAATAGAAAAACAATTGTACAAAAATAATCAATTAGGCCCATTATTTAGCTTAATTTGTTTCATTTAAAAAAAAAGAAACTTTTTAAACAATTCATAGGGGGTTGATCCGCCCGATCCCCCCCCCCTCATCTTACACTGGTTTCATAGTTTAATGAGATCCTATCTGCCAAATTCAGTCGCGTGAATGAAGTAGAATATTTCATTTTTGAGAATGAAGTTTTAATCATGGCAGTGTATAGATGATATCGATAGAATCTCTGCCATGAATTATAAGATGTCATGCGCAGTTTTTTCTTCTTTATTGCTTTGTCTAAATTAAATAGGCCTACTACAGATCAGTGTTTTAGATAAGTAAATAAACACAATTGAATTAGAGTTACAAACAAAGGCTGATTACTGAACCCCCCCATTTCTTACCAACAGGACAAATTCAGTTAAAATTTATAAATTTAGTTTAAAGACATTTTTACGTCGATCAGACAATGCAGTGGCGCAGCTTAAGTGGAATGTGAAAGTTACGTACCTCTCCCCTGCTATTGCAATTAAAGTAATTAATTTGTAGTATGAGTACAAAATAACTGAGAAAAGTAGAATTTGGAATTGTTTGGTATCATACCACCTCCCCCAATACATTTGCTATTCTGCGATTTGAGTAATTTTTTAAATGTAAAAAAGGAGTGAAGGAAATTAGCTGGAATATTATAAACATTTAATATGTGTGTATTACTAAACTTTCCCATGTTACAAAATTGAAAGTCAAATAAATATAGTATTGCTCTTGATATTTCAGAAAAAGGTCGTCTGGTAATATTTTTATTTTCCACTAAGATGGGATATTTTGTAAAGTCTCCCTGGTTAACTTCGATTATGTACTGATCGTCTTTCACAGACAATTGATCTCACTGTTATAAATTATGATAAATTATAATCAGTAGATAAGGCTTATGCCTCAATCTTAAATGATCGTTAATTACTGAACTGTCTAGGCCAAATTTAAAAGGTTCAGATATAGTACGTCTTTATAAATTAACGTACGCTTTAAAATAGATCCATAATTATCTAAATATGTCAAGGTGAGACATTCACTTTAGTCAAGGTTAGACTATTTGCAGAATTTTCTTAAACATACCGTGTAGATCCGAAATAATATCGCGTTATATTCAAATACAAACACACACTGTATATTTTCTGCAGTAATCATAATATTGCAAGAAATCGCTAGATGCAATTATAAACTAAATAGTATCAAATATTATCGTTCAAACATCACAGTAAATTTCCTAAATAAAAATTAATTATCACAAAACTTTCAGATAATTAACGTTAGCGATGCACTCGAGACAATTGTTGGTATACATGGAATGTAGCCTATGATACATACATTCTACTGGATCTTGAAATCTTGACAAATTTTTCCAGCCACTGCTTGAACAACAAATTGTGACCTGTCAAGTCAGCCCCAATTGTTAGTTCTTGTGGTTAGGATTAAAGTTATGGTTATGTTTAGATTAGAATTGAAGTTACGATTATGATTAAATTTCGGGTTAAGTTTAGGGTTGGTTTGAGTTATGATTTTTAATTGAATTAACGGGGTAAATTTGCGTTAACTTCTGTATTCGGGGCCGATATGTTGAGGCACAAATTGCGTTGATATTTAATATACGATTTCTTGTGAAAGTAAAATGATTTATTTTGTCCTAAATATCTCGACACACTTTAAAAATCACTTAATATACAAGATTTATGGATTAAGTTCTCCTTTTATAAGGACAAATTTTGAAAGAAAATACTTAACGATCGCTATAACTTTTTATCTTTAGAATTTTTTTAAAAAGGTATTGTTCTAGTCCATCATTAAATTGCTATTTTTTTGAATAGCACGGAGTTTAGTGTCACAAGGATAGTTTTCGAAGATACATTCACTGAGAATATAATCCCACATTCTATACTTTTTTATTTAATAAATTTTCATTGATGAGCATATTTAAAAACCGATTTCTGATGTCCAATTCTTAATTCTGTGCATAGGATATAGCGTTTTACAGTAAAGTATTTCATTCTAAAGTAACTGTTAATTTAAAATTTCAAACAAATAATATACTAGATATATTCTATCAAGTTGTTAAGAAATATTTATATACACCAATTTTATAGTCACGCGACGATTATATCTTTACACTTCACCAATTCCAGTGAAATGTTAAAGATAAATAATTATTGTAGGCTAAGCTTGTAAATGGATTATTTTACAATTAGGTCTCAGTATAACTATAATGCTTATAGCCCCGCATAAATCTTATAGATTTATATAAAAAAAACAGCACATTAAATCAATAAATAAATAATTATTGTTATATTATTGAGGACTAAGCAAATTTAAGCATTATATTATAGAACATAATATTTGAATTTAATATTAGTCTAATTTAAATATTTAGATAAAATATATAATTTTATTTCTTTTCAAGATATGGGCTAAGATCTTTTCTCATTAAATATGACGATTTCTCTAAAGTTTCGTACATTTCTGATAATATCCCAGATCGTCGTGAAACAAATGGAAGGATGTAGCAATTACAACGAGATTATTTAATCCTTAGGCCTATAAATATTTGTGATTTATAATGATTTCTGTGGATAGGTCCAGGGTGCGATTCAATAACGGCTCATGATTAGAGATCAAGAATCCGGTTAATACTTAAATAATAATACACTTTAGTTTTTTAATTACGACAGCGATTTTAGTCAGTTACAAAATTTAAGCAATCCTCGTAATAAAAATTTGACAAAATTTTGAACGATTCACATTATTTATTTGATTTTTAACATTACATTACAGAAATTAATTTCGTTATATAATTTCATCATAAAATGCTGTTCATGACAGATTCTGGTTATAATATGCAATGTTCGAGGTTACTGCAGCTACTTCATTGGATCATTGCGTCATCTTATTGTAATAACGTCATGTTACAAAAAAGTGGGAGCATTATGTCATTTAATTTTATGTTAACAAATCTGTACATAGCACATGTGCATAGTATCTATACATATGTCATATGCATACATCAAATAAAATATTATTACACTTATTGAGAATCACCCTTATAAAGCAAATTTTAATAACTATAATTCTAAATAAAAGACACACATATGCATAGCATCTGTACATAAGTAGGCCTATAGATGTATAGATCGGAATCATATTTTTCCAATGACTCAATTTCGTAAGATATATAAACACATTTACTGTCTGCACCTTTTTATTTATTACTTTTATTATGTTTTAAAGTGCTTTTATTATTTGTCTTACAACATACTTTAGAAAGATAGATAACTGCTAGATTTTGTAGTTACTAACGCACGAATAATGACAAAAATACCTTCTGAAAAATATGCTATTTTTTGTACTTTTATTTTTTTTAAACTCACATATATTAATTTTTACATTCATTTTGGATCACCATTTAAAGTGAAATCTTAATTACTGCAATAAATAAAGGCTACTTTATAATTATATTCACTCATTAGGTAATCTATGTCTTATTATACGGGAAAAATGCTTATCGATTGACTTTATCAAGTATATAATTAATTAAGCAATCTGATTATAATACCGATTAGTGAGTACTGCTTAATTTAAGATATTCAACTGATTGAGCTTTCGCGCTTAATGAATTACAACTTAGCACGAGTGTAACACGAGATTTCTAATTTAAACGATGTGCTGTATATTATCGAAAATAAGAAGTTGGTTCTAAATATAGAATTGACTGGATCTTGAACTTCACGTTTGTTTTAGGTTCTTTGTTTTTTATAGGCGTTCTCTGTTGTTGTCGCTTTTTTTTAAATTTGATTTTTGTCTTCTTTCATGTACTTATTTTAATTGTATGTACATTTTATTTAGTACTTACTGCAAAGTAGCGATCAGTGTTTCCAAAAAAATTAACATCAGCTTAGTTGCTAATTTAAAACAGCTAGAAAACATTTTAATAAAAAATCCAAATAGGAATGATTGACAACAGCCACCGTATCATGTCTGAATGTTCGACGCATCTTTGAAGATATTTTAGCATATAGTTTATATACGGACATTTTTATTTACATCTGAAAGCATTACAAAATTATTCAAAATTCGACTACTGTGTTCAATAAGTTTCATAGACCAATATTTTTTTTCAAAATAAGAAGCATTAGAATTTAGAACCAATCTTTGTTGTTTTTTAAAATTCTCGTTCGTAAATTTGTACTCGCGCACAGAAAAGTTCTATGCGATAGAGAAAGGTAGCGAAGTGAACCATTTACTGTCTGGCTATCACTGCAGACAGATTACATCTATAGTCCAGTATTTCATAAGTCAAATGAATACAGATTTATGATTATAATTATGGCATTTAGATTACAACACACTAATAGTGATCACTCGTGTTCGTTATACTCTTCACGAATGATTAACTTTGAATCTTAACTCTTGGTATGGTTATCAGTCTTTTTATTGTCTTGAAAATTAATAGAGAATCACTTTAAATTAACTTCATTTTATTAATCTTTAGTCATTTATAATGGCTAAAGGTTAATAATTCAAGTTGGGGCAATAAGAATGGATAAGAAACAAAAGTAAGATGATAATTTTTGAAACTAGGGAGGTTCTAGCCACTGTGGCATTATTTCTATAAAGGAAATATACCCCTAAAAGTACAATATCGAATAAAACTATTTTCCATGTATTAATGAATTAATCGATCAGTTAGTTTAACAAAAATAACTTTAGAAACTATTATTAAAAGTTTACAGGAGATGATCGCCGTTAAATTAAGATTTATTCTTCATTTTTACTCTTTGGGAATGATATGTTTAGAACCGTAACAGAAGATTTAACGCGAATCATAGCGAGCTTTATCAATCATTTACCCTATCTGTATTTGATCTCTCAAAGATAATAATATTTTGAAATGAAATCAGATTGATAAATCGTATAAATGAATATATAGTATTATTATAATACACACATTTTTATGTAACTTGAATAACAATACTATTTTTATATAACATTCAAAGGACGAGTAATATCCGTTCCCTTCCCGCCAAATTACTTGAATTAACACTAATCTCTGGCCACAGTTTGATAACTACTGACGCGAAATGTTCTATAAAAGACGATCGATCAGTGAAATCAATCAATGCGTCGCATTGATGACTATGAAACACTCTTTCAAAACTCATCTCGTTTTGTTCTCAAACAATATTACTTAGAAGAATTATTGATCATCTGATCACGGTTAGTTGAGTTTGATCCCAGTTTTGATTTCAACATTAAGAACTTGATCAGCCTTGAAGAACGGTATTTGACTGAAGGAATCGTCTCATCATGATCTACGAAATGGATCACAAGGTTAGTTTTCTATGCATTTGCTTTTTGACTAAATTAGCAACAGTAAATATAATCTATAGCGAATAAGTTTATATTACTGTATATAATATTTCTTTTTAATTAAATGAATTTGAACTTCATCAGGATCGAAACATCATTTTGAAGGGGCAGGCGTTGGAATACCCCCTCCCCCGCTCTGATTTTAAAAATATACTGATATTAATAGCTAAGTTTTATGATTATTTGAGTTAATTCTAAATTCCCTTAAGGAAACATGCCACGCAATATGAAAATTAATGAGCTGCATAATAAGATGAATATTTTCAACTATAGTAGAATTGATGTAGGTAATAAATGCTGGAATTAAAGTTTAACGAAGCAAGACATCATCTAATTTTTAGAAGAAAATTTGAACCCTTCCTCCTCCTTCCCTAAAAAAAGTGAAATGATGTCTCTGAATTTACATGCTATTTTGCACTGAGTGAAGTTAATTTATTAAACGAGTAAATCTGATCGGAATTGAGAAACATACATAGTCTACTTAGTTTTTATTACACATATGCACTATTTTATTTTTATTGACTTATCGTATTAAACATTTTATCGTGTACCGGTATTTAGTTTATGTTTTATTATTGTAATGTTTTGTTCCTGATTTACTTGTTTAAACATTTATTTAAGCCTAAGATTTATTTTTAGAAGAATATTCTCCGTAACTAAATGCGTTTTCTTTGAGTAATAAACAAATAATAACACC
Organism: Oconnorella tubifera; assembly: GCA_034700105.1. Classification (NCBI taxonomy): domain Eukaryota; kingdom Metazoa; phylum Annelida; class Clitellata; order Enchytraeida; family Enchytraeidae; genus Oconnorella; species Oconnorella tubifera. The sequence goes on along the minus strand of JAQIXG010003929.1, from coordinate 6,459 downwards.
GACAGTGTGTAATAAAGTTACATTTTAGAAATATTATTTAAATGTAATAAAAAAATTAAATAATTTGTAGCAAATAATTACATATAGAATAACATTACGTGTTACATATAACTACAAATGTTATAATAATTAGTATTATTTAAGTCTGCATGTTTTACAGTGAACGAGATGAAATTATGCTGCGAGTTTACAAGGCGTTACGTTCTCTGAATTCTCCATAAATAGAATGTTAATTGTTGATCAATAGTTTAAGAATTTGTTGTTTATTCAAAAACAGCGCCGAATATTCATCTAATCGTGAATATTGACGCGCTATTTGAATATATAATTAAAACACTTACAGTCGGTAAATTCTAATTCATTATGCATTCACTTGTAATCGCAAATAGCTGCATCAGATTTCATTTGATCCAATCTTTTAAATCAGCTCAATTAAGTAAATAGGATCTTCGATTACTTTCTAGAATCTGTATAATATTATTTTGCGATGAAAGGTTGCAATAAACTTGCAGAGATGCGTGAAAATTTAGTTTCGAGGGTCCTGTTTAAATTTACAGCGGCTTGGTGGGGCGCAAAGAAAAAACTATTCGGGAGCTGACCCCCGCATTGTAAATGAATTTTAACACAAAACTAAGGAAAATCTAAAATGTAAATAGAAGGTGCTCAAAATTCGATGAAAAAGATTTATACTAGCTTTTCTCAAGTTTCCCTTCCATGTGTTGAACCTGACAATATATTATACAGGCCACTGTTTAATATTAATACCATTTTTTTGATAGTGTGCATATTAAACAAACACTTCATACAATCACTTGAATAAAATACGATACCTATTTTAATTTATAAAAACTTATTTTAAATAATCCAAAATTAACATATTCACAGCCGTCTATCAGTGAGTCGGTGAGCGCCGCCGAACGAAAGCACAGCGAGGCAGAGAGCTACATCGCCATCGTTCCTGTCTACAGCGAACAAAACGTCAGAAAAGAATCGATGATAAACGATGATCTACCCATAAGTATATCAGACGGTGACTCGGAGTTAAGGGATTCGGAGCCTGATCCTTGGGACATTGCCCCTGGTGAAGATACTGGTCCAAAGTGGTCAGGTATGTACATGAATTTCTTGCAATATTTGATAGGCCAACTTTTAAAGAAATTTTAAAAAATGTTATTTGTGATACTGTAAATGTAATTTTTATCTTTTTATTTTTAAATGTAATAAATCTTAAAAAAAACAAAAATCTTAACATTTTCTTAATAATTTTTTGCATAGATTTTTTGCAAATTTATTTGTTTTTATTAGTAATTTAATCATATGTTTCATAATAGTAATGCACACAATAGTTTGATGTTCATAACATAAATGTTCACTACTGTACATTGAAAGTTACTTTCTATATTTTATCAGTCTAGCAGGCATTAAAAAGTATTTTATATAATATATGCATATGATCTTCACGATATTTCAGATGTAGCTGCTAATTTAAACACCTTATTGAAAAGTGCCTATATACAATAATTCAGACAAAATAAAACACAACATAAAGTAATATTCTGTTACTATCTAAATCTGTTTTTAATAGAGTTGACGATCGTACAGAAGCTACTTAGGATTCTCTGGATTGCTGCTCGTCTTGTTTTTGTTATTGGACTTCTCTACTGCTTCGTCTGTTCACTTGATGTCCTGCAAGATGCATTTCAACTGCTTGGAGGTAATTCTTCTCTTCATGTAAACTTTTAGTAAATGATTAAAATCACATGATCATGATTTTGTCATCAGTGAAATCTTAATTCATGATTTCTAATATGTTAAATGCAAAAACTACTCTTCATATAACTGTTTATATATTATCAATTCTAAGCTAAAATGTTATAAGCGAAGCGGAAACAGACTCAAATGTGACAGATCCTGATTCCTGGTTTGATTATTGTGAATACTTACTTTATCGCTAACTTGATGCACCCTTCAGCAAGTGCTTAATGTCGACTACAAAAATTGTTTATGAAGTTGCAATGACTACAAATTCTGGAATAGCTATAACTAATCGTACTGGAGTGTGATCTCAAGTATTACACTGATTTAACGAAAAACTGTATTGAATTTAACTATCAGTGATGAGTTTAGTAAACATTTTCTCTTTCATTCAACATTCTACAGGTCGAACTGCGGGCAGTATTTTTGCAAGTAGTGTGATAGTTAGTAATCCAGTGTGTGGTTTAATGGTTGGAGTGCTGGTCACTGTACTCGTTCAAAGTTCTTCTACTTCAACTTCTATTGTCGTCTCAATGGTCGGCTCTGGATGTGAGCTATATTAATTACTCCACTAATTAATTAATTATTCTTATTAATTTATAGTTAACTTATTAATTTGTGAATTGGAGACTTGTTAACTTTAATTACACATTACTAAGATATTAATTGACATCACTAGTTTCAATGCTATTTCAGTGCTAGATGTTCGCCCAGCTATACCTATAGTAATGGGAGCCAACATTGGTACGACGGTGACTAACACCATAGTGGCTTTAACTCAATCCATGGACCGCGCCATGTTTAGACGCGCATTCGCAGGAGCCACAGGTAGCAATCAGTATAAATAATGTCATTCATTAAATTAAGACTTAATATCATAATCCAGTAAGCTGCGAAAGTGTATTTTTAGTGTTTAAGTTATAGCACAGAAAACTAGCTTATACAGTATACTGTATATATCGGTACCAAATGTTCTTTTGGCATATAACCTTTAATTTTATTTAATAAATTATATGATATATATTATTTATCATTATCTGTATAAATTGAACTGAATATTTCTGCAGTGCACGACGCTTTCAATTGGCTGACTGTCATCATCCTGCTACCAATAGAAGTGGCCACTGGGTACCTCTATCATTTAACTAGCGCTATGGTCAGTGGCATGGGAACCACTGAGGAAAGTTCGGCTGAAAATCCTCAATTTCTTAAAGTCATCACCACCCCACTCACCCAGCTAATCGTCCAGGTTCGATTATTTACTCCCTGATTATGAAATTTAATAGAAAGTATGATTAAAAAATTAAATAATTATTTTAGTTAAACTGACAAATATTCAATATTTGAATTCAGTTATAATATATTGTTTAATGCTCTAGAAACTTAGACATTTTTTAGTTAATCAGACTGCAAAATAGAAATAAACGTGTAAAGCTTTTACTAGTATGAAGCGATAATACCAATCACAATAATTATTTATTTTATTTTCCTCCCCCCCCCCTCCACCTTAATAATAATTACAGGTGAAATTTACAGTAAAAAATCCAGTTAATTTTTACAAGAGTTAAGAGAATATTAATTTCATAATATGTATTAATTTTAAAAATATAGTTATATTATTCTTAGTTAGGCAAAAAAGAGATAACTTTCTTATCAGATTGATAAGAAAGTTATAACTTTCTTATCAATCTGAAATAAAATAACTTTATTTTATTTCAGATTGATAAGAAAGTTATAACAGCCATTGCTCATGGGACAGACAGACAAAAGTTTCCTCTCGCTAAATACTACTGTAAAGAAGTTTCAAAGTCATTCTCTGCTGATATCTATGAGGGTTAGTTTTAATTTAATAACTCAAAAAATCTCTGAATTTACGAGTCATTGTATTTACATTTTATAAACCATTTTCAGTATTTTTGCTTTAATACTGAAACTTCTCAAACTAGGTGATAGCTGTATTCTTGAATTTGCAACTTCTATTTTTTATTAACTAAACACAAGAATAACTTTTATTAATCATTGTAAGTTAAATTAAAAATAGTTTAAATATTTACAGACCTAGAAAATGTAACTTTATCCTGGCCTAGAGACTAATCAATATAACATCACTTAGATCAATAAAATAGATAAAAATAAAAAAAATTAAGATACCTAGTAAAATGCAACATTTATTTAACTACTGATAATGAAATACTGATAAAATATTCAAACGTTAATATTTGTCTAAATGATAATATTAATATAATATACTGTTCTGTTATAGGCTTTAACGATACATATTTTGAGACTATCAATGCACGCACATTCACTTATGACGTAACGACGACTAATGCGTCTGACACTGGTCTATCAACTCTCACTTGGAAAGAAATTCAACACGAAAACTCCACATTATGTATGTCTATCTTTATTTCATCTATTATTTATTTTTAAATGCAAATAAGCACGAAAATCGCTCCAACAAAAATCATGTCTCAGAATTGTGAGCATGATTAACCAGAAAAGAACCAAAAAACTGGACATTTTAAAAGCATAAAAATTTCTGAGAATTAGAATAATGAACAACAAGAAAAATAACCGTTGTATATGAAATTTTATATTTTAAATATAAATCAAATATAAATTATATATTTTAATATTTATTCCATTAATTTTCCCGCCAGGTACTCACCTGTTCGTGGGCGTTGGACTCCCCGGAGCCCTGACTGAAGTGATCGGTGGAGTGATCTTGATGATCGCCTCGCTCCTGGCTCTCATCGTCTGCCTGCTTCTGATGGTCAAGATACTCAACTCCCTCCTACGAGGCACGATGGCGTCCCTGGTTCGCAAGGGAATCAACGCTGATTTCCCGGGACACTTCGCCTTTCTCACTGGTAAGTTGTTTTCTTGGGAAAACGTTTACACAAATATTCTCATAATTTTATATAAATTGAATTCAAATAGATGCAGAGTAATTGTGCTATAAGTTAATAGTTTTATACACCACTAGGACTGTGATTATTGTAGTTGTTATTATTCCTTGAATTAATGATTATATTATAATGATTATTATGGTAATCACCACTAGTTTTATAAATGCTGCTTTACTTATAATAGGAAGCGAATTGATGTTTATACATATCGTGTAAACATCATGCAAGTTCGCACACAGTAGTTATCATAAAACCTAAGCGTTTCAAACATTATATTAAACCTAAATGATTATCTAAATGATTTACAGTCAGTCTTATTGTTATATGTTTCTTTTTAAATAAATTATTATTTTTTGCTTTTATTCACAGGTTACGCTGCAATTCTCGTCGGCGCCGGTATTACCGTCCTTGTCCAAAGCAGCTCAGTCTTCACCTCGGCCCTGACCCCCCTGGTCGGCATCGGGGTCGTGACCATCGAGCGTGTCTACCCTCTAACCCTGGGCTCAAACATCGGGACCACCATCACAAGCATCCTTGCTGCCCTCACTGCAGACGCTGATATGATCCAACATACGATGCAAATCGCCATGTGCCACCTCTTTTTCAACATCTCCGGGATTCTCATGTTCTTCCCCATTCCCATTCTAAGGAGAATTCCCATAGGGATCGCCAAGTTTTTGGGCACCACCACGGCTAAATACCGCTGGTTTGCAATCTTCTATCTAATCTCAATGTTCCTTGTTCTACCTCTCATTGTGTTTGGACTTTCGATTGCTGGACTTTACGTTCTAATCGGTGTTGGTGTTCCTATTATTGCGTTGCTACTAACTATTGGAGTGATCAATGTTATACAAAGCAAGCGTCCCAATTGGCTCCCCAAAGTTTTAAGAAACTGGAAGTTTCTTCCCAAACCTTTAAGATCTTTGGAACCTTATGATAGGTTGGTTTCAGCTTGCTGCTGTTGTGAAGCTGACGAGAAGGGTTGCAGGGCTAAATGTTGTTGCTGCAAGGAGGTTGAATCTGAATCAAGGGTCACTACCCCAGAAGAGTGCCATGTAAACAGTAACTTTACTACAAGCGATAGCTCTTTGAATAACAATAATGGCGTTAGTGTTGTACAAGTAACAACTGGTGACATTGATGGAAAACGCTTTGACGATATACAAACGATTCGTTTGTAAATGTTTAAAACTGTGAAATTAGTCCGTTTTTTAATATACTCATTGTTTAGTGTTATGCATTATTTGTACATTGAATTTATTATGTAATAAGGGATCTTAGTTTTGACCAGGGGGCATTTTTTAATACTGTTATATTATAGGCCTATAATATGCTATGATGTAGGCTATTGGAAAAGTAGATTAATGAAATTGGACTTTCTTGTGTAAAAAAAATATTAACAAATTATTAACAATAAGTGTATATATATTGTATAATATTTAATGTATATAATTATATTTAGTGCACTATTTTTTAATTATAATTACTATATAATATAATAAAAAATTAGTTAACTGCGTTAAAGTTGACATCTCGAAATGATTAAAAAATGATGATCTTGGTATAATATGTCTTATATTTATACAAATTACATTTAGAAAAAAATTGCATTTGAAAAAAATACGAGTTATAAGAAAAAGAGCGACAAGAAAAAATAATTTTAGTTTATGTGCTTTAGTTATATATGCTGCTGTAATAAATCTAAAATTAGTTTTTATTTATTATATTTGGTTTTATTTTATTTATTGTCGTCGGAATTACTAGTAGGCCTACTAAGCCTATATATATACAT
>JAQIXG010003928.1:0-13804 GCA_034700105.1 Oconnorella tubifera | reverse complement strand
AACACAGGGATGAATTGAAAGATCCCGCTGCCATATTACCGGGGTAATAGCAGGTGGCGTGTTGTTATTCTGTAATTAAATTCTAAATATAGCGCCTATAAAAATTGCTGCTAATTCAAATATAGATATTTAAATTTATTGGTAAGAATTAGGATACGGTTAGGTTTATGATTAAGATTAGGGCTAGGCTTAAGGTTAACCTTAGCCTAACCTTGACTTAGAAATTTGTTAAAACGTAGAAATTTGTTAAAACTATTTTTATAGCAACAATTTTTAGACGTACTATATTTAGAAACTGTGCAAATTCCATTAGAGAATGGCGATATACTGCCGAGTAACACTGTAATAGCGATGATGTCAAATACACAAATTCAATCTCTATTCAGTATTTCAGAAGAAAGTAATTATACTTTTAAAGTTTCTGGAAAAATTATTTTTTTCAGGTTGATTTATTGTATTGAAACTTTATTTTATATATTTTTTACTAAGAGATCCTGGTACGCAGGGTGACCCTCTATGGGGAGGGGGGGGGTTGCACCATGGGTTGTAACACCGGGTGACACCAATCCTTGCAACACCGCTGGGTTGGTGTAATCCAGTTTCCATATACTGTACAATATATATTAATAATTCTCAATTATTCTCATGTACGGCGGCTCTATAATGTCATTGACAATGTTATTGGCTGTGTATAATGTCGTAATGGTTAGTCATAAATCGTAGGCTAGAGTAATTAGCAACGGAGATTTTTATAACTTTAAAGTTTTATTTAAATCAGTGTTGCTCAATCTGTAGTCTTCGAACCACTTATTGCATGCCATAGCATCATTCAAATGAAAATATTTCGGGTTAATGTATTCTGGGCATTTTGTCCGGTTAATGTATTCTGGGCCGTTTTATTGGAGTACAGTGGGTGTGAATTGTTCTTCTTAATGGCCATTAATGATAACATATTATGCGTTATTTACGTTCCATTTAATGTCTAATAGCAAAGAAATAAATAAAATTCACTTGTATTATGTTCGATATACAAAGTTAATATGCTACACGCATCATAAATATGAGATTGAAATATATACACTGCTTAATTCATATTAAATTACTTAAATTGATACTTCACTTAAGTAGCGATTTAAATGTTCAAGAAGAATAATTATTATGCAAACTTTGTGTTCAATAAAATTCGTTACTTGATGCAATTTATAAACTTTATGAATATTATGTTTGCTTTATGTGTCATTGTAAACTTTTGAAGTTGTCCTTATAAGCTGACTCTAGTATACCAAACAAATCTGCCCCCAAATACATTAACCCGATATATCGGCTCAGTCAATTCATTTACTAACTATAACTCAAACCAACTCTAAACTTAACCCAAATCTAATACTAACTCTAACTTCAATCCCTCACATAAACCTAACCCTAACTGCAACCTTAATCCTAAAACAACTAACAGTTGGGACCGATTTGTGGGGGCCGAATTGACAGCTCACGGCTGACTCTTGACACTTCAAGTTATTAAGAAATCATATTGGATTTACTGTTCAATACACCGCTTACTAAAGGTTGTCTAAACTTAATGTACACTAAACTCTATAAATAAAAGAATGGCACGACTTCGTTGTGTATTTAAGCCACGTTTGCTTAAAGTGTCTGATAATAGCAATTGTCAGGTGCTGGCTAAAATCGATCAGATCGATCAGAAATCGATCTTTTTGTTTGCATATTGACTCACTTGTTATAACATTTTTATGTTGATCGTCAACCCGTTAATGTGTTTTTGGTACCCGGACAAAATACATCAAATACATTAACTAGATAAAACAACCCCGAAAACATTAACCAGACAATATACCTCAAAAACATTAAGCAGACAAAATACCCCGAAAACATTAAGTAGACAATATACCCCGAAAACATTAAGTAGACAATATACCCCGAAAACATTAAGCAGACAATATACCCCGAAAACATTAAGCAGACAAAATACCCCGAAAACATTAAGTAGACAAAATACCCTGAAAACATTAAGCAGACAATATACCCCGAAAACATTAAGCAGACAATATACCCCGAAAACATTAAGCAAACAATATACCCCGAAAACATTAAGTAGATAAAATGGCCCCGAATACATTAACCAGACAAAACGGCCCAGAATACATTAACCTGAGAAATCAGCCCCTAATACATTAACCAGACAAAGCGGCCCTGAATATATTAACCCGACAAAACACCCTTGAATACATTAACCAGACAAAACACCCCCAAATACATTAACCAGACAAAACACTCCCGAATACATTAATCCAACAAAATGGCCCTGAATACATAAACCTAACAAAGCGACTCTCCAATTCATTTAATAACACTAACTTACCTAAACTTAACCTTAACTCTAATCCTAATCCTAATACCCAATAATAATCCTCACTAGTGCTAATCAAGTGCTTCATAGTGCTAATCTAATGTAGCACTAATCCGAGTAATAATCCTAACTTGAATTCTAACCCCAACCCTAACCCTAAGAGTTAATAGTCGGGGTCGTTTTAACAGTATACCTATATAACTTATATATTCAAGATATTCATTCCTGCTGCGGCGCGACACTTGTAAATTTTTGGAGAGGAGGAGGGTGGAGGGGGGGGGAGGGAGCGATTGTATTTAATGATCAGTATTTGCCCAGTACAAAAAGTTAATTATGGAGGCGGTCGCCTCTATTTAATTTATGAAGCTTTTTACAGCATAAATTATATCATTTATAGTAATCTCATTTTTTATAAACTACCCCTCCCCCACCCTTCCTCCCCCCTGAATGCGATCTGGTAGGCCTACTGATTTAATGTTATTTAAAGTATTTTATAACGTAAATAACATAGCATTTAATAGTAACCTTATTATGATATGAACTGATTTGTGTTGTTATTTTGTTTAGACAAACTACATGTCCAAGTTTGCAGACGCCAAACAAGTAAGAAATTATTTTATTTGTTTAAAAAAAGATTGATGCAAAGTCATCAATTGAAATAAAAAATTAGAGGTTGGATATTTGTCAAGCAAATAATTGGATATAATTAGGTTAAGATACCAATAATAGGCTTAATTATATGTGAGACTTTCTTGTTACAAGTTTTCACACTGACTTTATATGATTATATCATGTACTGTATATATACTGCATAAAGGTCTTAATATTTTAATGTCAGTAATAAGCATATATATATTTATGCAATAAGCATTTACACGGTATACATCGTGTTTTAATAAAAAGTAAGCGAGAGTGTTTAGTTAATATACATAGCATACCCGATCTTATCATGAAGATGGTCTTAAATATTTTTTGTGGAATAAATTTCAAAGCAATTTAGTTTGATTATTTCATTAAAGAAGATGTTTAAAATGTTCAAAATTTAAACTTTTAAATTTTTTTGTAAAGTAAAATTTCAATAGTTGAAGTTTGGCTTAGTTTTTATTGAACCACGGTGTATACAGTAGGCCTATATATGTGTATATATGCGTTTTCTATTTCAGTTAAACTCAATTGATCTCATAAAAATATGGTCAAGTTACGACAAGGTATAAATCTGCACATTTTCGTTTAAGTTAATTTTGGTTTTTCTAAATCATGATATTTATTTAAATTAGGTGAGAAATGATTATAAATTTGATTATATAACGTAATTACATGTAAAATCAATGTTTCAATTGTAAAGTGATAATATAATTTAAAATCACACAATACGATGTGATGTATTGTTATTTGGTTTCATATTATAAAGAAGTTTTATAGGTGCTAGAGTTTTATAGGCTTTTATAGTGCTTGCCCCCACGTTATCCCCAAATAAAAATTAGCTACTATTCTGTATTAACAGTTAATTGTTCACTCATGTCTTGATTTATACACACACACGTCAAATAACACGTCAGTAAATAGACGCATTTGTACTGATGGGACGTTAATTATGCAATAAACCAACAATAACCAACAATATCATATTGCCCGCTACAACATTGCTAATATGAACAATTTAAAAAAAAATTTAAAAAAAAGGAGACAATCTTTTTATCAAAGCTTAGGACTCGGAAGATTAATGCTCTGGATTCAACTTCTAGAAATATTGTCTCTAACTTGCTGGACCTTTTAGTAATTATACACTTAGGTGTTTAATTTGTGGGTTAAGAACTGATACCTGATAAATTAAACAAAATCATTTTGTGTGAATCTAAATATTAAAACAAACGATGAAGAAGTGGTTTATTAAGATTTCCAAACAATTGATCAATTGAATGTTCTTTTGTCTAAGAACATTCGTGTACAGAAATTTACCCTTTCTGTATTTGATCTAAGTGTAATATGACGTTAGGGTTAGTGTTAGAGTTAGGATTAGCTCTAGGGTTTTCACTAAGATTAAAGTTAGAGTTAGGGTTTGCGGTAGGATTAGTGTTAGGTTTGTGTTAGGGTTTGCATTAGGGTTAGAGTTAGGGTTTGCATTCGGGTAAGTGTTTAGGTATGTGATATCGTTAGATTTAGAGTTAGGATTTTCGTTAGGGTTAGAGTTATGCTAGTCTGATGTCTCTAGACCATGCATCGTAGACAAAAAGTCTCTGGACTAATTGTCGCGGAATCATTCTTCCAAGGCTGAAATTTAGTTTTGATGTTTCAACGTAGGACGGTAGCGGGTATCTAGAGAAGAAAGAGTTGGACAATTTCCTCCGAGATCTGATGACAAGCAAAATGTCTGAGGTAACAAGTCGCCCATTTGTCTACTGGCTTATTGTGTACCATTGTATTTCTGTGTCTCAATGTCTGACTGTCTGTCTGATTGTATGTAGGTTTGTGTGTTGTTTGTCTGTCTTTCAGTCTGTCTGTATTTCTCTCTATGTCTCTCTCTCTATAACTGTCCATCTGTCTCTCTGTCCGTTTGACTGAATGTTTGTAGGTATGTCGGTTTGTCTGTCTGTTTCACTGGATGTGTGTCTGTTTGTCAATAGCTATAAGTGCATTGTCCTAGAGTTTAAAATATCCTTATCCCTATCTTATCTGACTTAAGTAAAATTTAAGAAAAACTTTAAGAATTTTTCATGAATCGGGACTGCTGGCTTATATCAGATTTATTGGATTATCTTTATTGGCTTAAGTTGTTATATGGATTCTTCTATCAAAGGTCATTAGTGGTTAGAGCTCTGGTCTTGGACACAACAGGTCCTGGTTCGAATCCCAGTTAGCACACTATTTCTCTAACTCGCTGCACCCTTTAGTAAGACGCTTAAATTGACAGCTACGTCTGAGACATTACATAATACGGTAATTAAGACATTAAACCTGCGGCACCCTTTAGTAACACTTAACCTTTTGTGAGCAGAAGGAGCCTGTAACAGACGCAATGTTGGCAAACTTCAGATCAACGGTTCTAGAACAGATAGATACAAATAAAGACGGAAAAGTTGAGTTGGGTGAATTTGCCAGGTTTGTAAAATTAGTATTTATGTCATTTATATTATTTTTGTTATAAGTTTAATTTTTTTAATTATTGTATTAGTTGGACTGCAATATTTAGTAATTTTTTGTTAATTCTTTACTAAAGTTTCTTATATGTTCTCTTCTAACCTTAACCCTAAAATGTTCACCACTAACCCTAACACTAATATGTTGACCCCTAACGCTAATTCTAGTATGTTAACCTCTAATCCTAACCCCGATATGTTTGCCCTTAAACTTAGCCCTAATATGTTACAAATAGGCACAATTCAATGCAACACTATGTAATACAATATTATTATATTTATTCAATTTATTGTTGTTTTCATTAATTAACAAAAGTGCCATTGTCGTGAATGACAGAATATAAATCAAAAGGTAACATACTAATAAATGTAATATTACAAAGAGGAAAAAGATGAACAAACTGTTTGTAACGAACTGTTTGTAACGAACTGTTTGTAACGAACTGTTTGTAACGAACTGTTTGTAATAAACTGTTTGTATTTATAATTTATTTCAATTATAAATTGAAATAAATAAATACTTATTTGAGTATCTTATAAATGTAAGGTTAAAGAGATAGCATTACGATTCCCAAATGTAGTAGGGTTAGCTTTGAACAGTTTTATTAGGGTTAGGGCTAATTAAGGTTAGGATTAATTAGGGTTAGGATTAATTAGGGTTAAGATTAATTAGGGTTAGGAATAATTTTGGTAAACATTCCAAAGGAAAATTACTTTCTGCGCTGTGTTAAGAGTTAGCTATTGCCAATCTGTTATATATTATAAACAATAATATATTGATTTTTAAAACATTGTTTCATTGTAGTATGATGCCAATTGAAGAGAATTTCCTAAAAAAATATACATCACGAAAAAATGTAAGTTATATCATCATTATTATAATCATCATAATCATTATTTGTCAAGGCTTACTAGAGAATTGGTTAGAGCTCTGGATTCAAAATTGATAGGTCCAGGTTCGAATCCCGGAAATCTCACTATTTTGCTAACTAGCTGCACCCTTTAGTAAGCAAAATATTAACATTGTTTATGTTATACGGTAACTAAGACTAAAGCTATTTGCTGCACCCTGTAGTAAGACGCTTAAATTGACAGCTACGTCTGAGACATCGTTCGTAAAATACGGTAATCCAGACATTAAACTTAAACTGAAATACTTATTTTATTATTGATTGATTTTATTTGTTCATTTCAGTTAACGAGGCAAAACTTTGATGAAATATTTCAGCATTATGATCCCGTAAGTTAACTTGCGGTATTTTTCCGCATCTTTATTAATGTCGTTAATTGGAACTGTTAATTATATCATTAAATAACTCTTAAGGTTAACTTTCAAGATTTTCTTTTCTTAACCATATCAAAATTTAACTCTCAAATTAGCGAGATTCAAATTAACAAGTGACTGCTTATTTTTATTAATTGATTTTTGCTGTAAAACCTGATACAAATAGATTATATATAAATATAGAATAATAGAATTATATATAAATATCTATTGATCATTAATAAAATTTATATAGTTCTTTGTACTTTGATTTGCGTTATTTTTATGTGTTTTCAACGAAAAATTCTGTTGACAGAAAAATAAAACATTAAAAAGTGTCTTGGGAAACTGACAGCTATATATGAGGCATTATTTATATAATGCGGTAATTCAAATTCAGTTGACAGAATGTCTCGGGAAACTGTCCCCAAAGTTCCCGGCACTGCCGCAGCATTTTTCCGCTGCACCGCCAAAGCAAACTGCTTCATACATATTGATCATAAATAAATAAATAAATAAATGCATTCTTTTACTGAATGAATTAATTGATAATTGTATTTCAGGATGGCAATGGTTTTATAGATGGCAAAGAGCTCATGGCTCTAGTTAGAGACATAATGACTAAAGTTGATGAGGTAGTGTTAGTTTCTATATTACACAAGCAGAAAGTTCCTTTTTTAGCTTTAGTAATTAACTTAAATAAAGAATTAATTCAATATAATATTCATTATTTTATACTTTTTAAGAAGATCTTTTTGCACGTTGGATCGTCTTTGTCTACCAAGAATTATTGGTTTGGATTGATAAGGAAATTTTACTATTGAAAACTTAAACATTTTTGATGGGTTATAGCGTGTATCAAAACCTATATATGTATACATTTGACGAAATATTACGAGTCTTACTAGTTTAATATTGTAGGCACTAGACTATTTCATGCACTTGCAGCATCAAATGTATGCAGTTCATTATTTACTATATAAAAATAAATAAATTAATGTTTGTACTTAATGTAGTTTGTCCTTTGCATGCTATTTATACATTTCTAAATATATTTTCTATATAGTTATATGTAGTATCTTAAATTCTAATATTTTTTGAAATACTTTAACTGCTCTCTGTACTTGTATTTTTTTGTATTTTTATTTCTTACTTCATAAATTATAATTGTTTTCTTAATAATACGCGGCATTATAATAAGTCCATTTGTTTGGTTTTCAACAATATAACTTGTATTATATGAAGTGGAGTATGCTATAGGGCGGTTTGTGGGGGTCAAAACACCCCCCTCCATTAGAGGTCAGAATGATTTTTTTGAGGCTTTACTTTTATGGTAACCACTCCCCCCTCCTTGTTACGATTTAGTGACAAAATCTGTGGTACAAAATTGAATGTCAATTTTTTTTTATATCTTAACTTAATTTTTGGAAGTAAAGCTCCCTCCCCACCCTTGTGAAATACTGGCAACTCCAGTTATTACAAAGTCAATGCAAACTGTAGTGTTTATTTATTTAGTTATATAAATTTGATGGTTACGTTGCATTTACGTTGTATGTTTATAAACAGAAAGTGACGATACAAGACATACAGGACTACAGAGAGGCTGTCATGAAGGTGTTTGACAAAAACTCTGATAAGAAATTGTGTAAGAAAGAACTGGCACTTCTTCTGTCCATAGACAAGCCATGAGCTCGTCTTACTGTAGAAATTTCTCCCCAGTGTTTGTCTAGAGCAATTATTGTAGATTATTTGCATATCAGTATGAAAGCATAAAGACTTTTTGTTATATTTTACTTTCTATAGGATTACACTTTTTATGAATTTTCTTTAGACTTTAGATGAGCCCTGCATTGTAGAGTGAAGTGAATAAGTGTTTTATTTTGTTCAGTTGTATTTGAATATATATTATGTTTATAAGAAGGCGTTTGATAGAGTATTATAAGATTTTAAAGAGAAACCTACAAAGAAATAGAATTAGTAAATACACTTTTTCAATTGCCTGTTAAATGTTCAAAGTTGCGTAAATAAAATAGCTCTACTATGGATTCTGTTCGTGTTAAATGCGTGGATTTGCATTAAGAACAAATTATTTCTATTCAGCTGTAGTCCTAGTCTATTTTAATTTAATCCTAGTCTAATTCAGTTCATCCAATTGGTCGAGTTCAGTTCAATTCAGTTAAGCTTTCAGTTAATTTGAGACAAATTCAGTTGATCTGGTTTAGTAAATCCTAGGCAAGTTCTTTTAAATATAACAATAATGGTAAATGATCAAATTATAATGACTAACACTGCACATGTATAATGAAATTGTAACAATTAGGTAAAGATAATGCTTATTTTTGACGACACTTTTATTAGCTTCATCTGTTTAAATGTATAGTTCAAATCTTGTCATCGATTTAGCCAACTTCCCATTGACCCATTGACTTTAAATTTTGCACACAAGCCAACTTCTGATGACAATACACAAGTCAATTAACGGATACCTTTAAGTGTGATTTATAAAAGTATTGTTTACAAAGGCTTATTAAAACATTATCTTTTTACTGTAAAAAGATAATGCTTGCCTTTTTACTCTCTCAAATGCCTTCTCATAATCATACTAAAGTATACTTGAGAGGAATATTTTCATTTCAATGTTAGGCTCATTTTACTGAAGAAAAGTTTACATTTTATCCTGTTTTCTATTTATTATAGTTTGTTTTTTAATTGAAAGTCTTTCAAAAACTTATTTCTATTTCACATAAATTGTTTACATGATTGTTTACGACATTCCCAGCTTGACCAGTGTTTGCTAATAAATGTTTCCGTTATTGTTTTTATAGTAGTAAATGTTTCGTTAATTTGTTTAATTTCGAAAAGCTTTAAATGCTTAATTTTTATTATTATTACTTAGCATAGACTCACTGTAATACTTCAATGAATTAGATAAAGCTTTGTATGTAGGTAAATTTAGCATCGTAATTTTTAGTCAATGTTTATTGGGTTTATAATTTACATTTTGTTGAGTTCACCAAAGTTTTTAATTTCACGATTTCTTGTATTTAAAATAGGGAGCAAAGTTCTAGCCAACATATAATGGTATAAATTATACAATTGTTGTGCTAAATAATTAAACAACTAGTTTTACTTTATAATGAACAAACTGTAAACATTGAATTTAAGCAGTAAATTGTGAAATGAACTTGCAAAGTGGTAGAACAATGGACTAGGTAGAGAGCAATAGATTTACCTAAACTTGTTGCATCCTGTAGCAAAACGTTTAAATCAACAGCTACAAACTACAGTTAAATGTAACTTTAACAAAGTTTATACGAATGCATTTTATTTTTGCTAGTTGCAAGGAAGTTTTTTATATAATATCTTTCCTATGATATTTCTACAGTGGCTATTTTACTCTCAATAAGATATGTATTTTAAATACAGATAATACATATTTATATATTTAAGATTACACTGTAAGGTATTTATGAAATAATATTGTCAATAAATCTTCATCATTATGTACGATACAATGCATTATGCTGATGACTTGTTTACCTTTTCAAAAACTAAATTCGAGTTTTAAGCAAAATTTATAATGTTTTAATATCAACTAGCTAGTAAATTAATCCGTGCCATGCACGGTCTAACAAATATCAGAGATTCAATAGAGAGTGAAGTATATCATTTAAACCGCCAATTACAATAAGTAGACAAATTGATAAGACATAGGCCTATATATTGTAATATAATATCATATTAATTAATATTTGATTAATATTGTTTTGGACGCAATGTATTACATACTGAATTTGATAAATAATAACGACTCTAGTTGCATTTGAACTTTTTTATAATCAAATTTAGACATAATACTGTGATCAAGATTTAGAAAAAGAGCACTATTTAATAAACATTATTTATTATTATTATTAAATTACTATTTAAAACTGACTTAATTATTACAGCAATATTGTTCGTTATAGATTTTTGTTTTAATAAAATATTGTAAATATTGTTTTTTGTTATTGTTAAGTCAGTGATGCCAACAAAGACTCGAGTCACAAGGTTAAGGACTCAATCTGTAAGACCAATCTTTGGGCTAGTCTACCTATCCAAAGCCAAGGTCGTTTGCAAACTGTCCCAAGCCATCTAGTAGGGGAGGGGGGCGAATTTTAAGAATTGTTTTCTGATATATAGCGATTGAGGCAGTATAGCCTCAATCGCAGCGCTTTTGTTAGGGCATTTTTTCAAATAACGATCGGAACTTTTTTGGTTGTCATCAAGGTTTTATTCTGCTTGAAGTGTCAAATACATACATTTAGCACTACAAACATAGGGGGGGGGGAGTGTTGTACCACTATTTAAACATACTTTACATTTTCCAGCAAGATTTTATGACATCGCATAATTTATCAACAGTACAATTATATCTGTTTATAAGTCTGCAAGATTGAAATTTTTCGCTTAGAAACAAATATGTCAACAAGCGATGGGGGGGATCACCGCCGTGACTTCTGTAGCGGGTCAATGACCTCTATAGCGGGTCAATAACCTATATGGCAGGTTAATGACCTCTATATCGGGTCAATGACCTCTATAGCCGTCAATGACCTCTATAGCGGATCCATGACCTCTACGGCAGTTTAATGACCGCTATACCGGGACAATGACTTCTGCAGCGGGCCAATGACCTCTATGGCGGGTCAATAACCTATATGTGGGATCAATGACCTTTGCAGCGGGTGAATGACCGCTGTAGCTGGTCAATGAATTCTGAAGCGGGTAAATTGTAAATTTGTATCGGGTCAATGACCTCTGTAGGTCGTCAATGACCTTTGTAGCGGATCAATGACCTCTATGGCGGGTCAATGACCTATATTGGGGGTAAGTGACCTTTGCAACGGGTCAATGGCCTCTATAGCGGATCAGTGACTTCTATAGCGGGTTAATGACCTCTATAGCGGGTTAGTGACCTCTGTAGCTGGTCAATGAAGTCTGTAGCAGGTCAGTGACCTGGTAGCGGGTCAATGACTTCTGAATTTGGTCAATTACCTCTGTAACGTGTAATGAAATCTATAGCGGGTCAATGACATTTGAAGCGGGTCGATGACCTCTGTAGCGGGACAATGACTTCTCTAGCGGCTCAGTGACCTCTGTAGCGGGTCACTGACCTATATATCGGATCAACGAGCTCTATGCGGGTCAACGACCTATGTAGTTGATCAGTGACCTCTGCAGCGGGTGAATGACCTCTGTAGCTGGTCAATGAATTCTGTAGGCAGGTAAATTGCCTTTGTAGCGGGTCAGACCTTTATAGAGGATCAAAACCTCTATTGCAGGTTAATGACCTCTGTAGCCGGTCAATGACCTCTGTAGCGGGTCAATGACCTCTGTAGCGGGTTAACGACCTCTGTAGCTGGTCAATGACCTCTGTTGCGGGTCAATGACCTCTATCGTGAATCAATGACCTCTGTAGTGAGGCTGTGACCTCTATAATGGGTTAATGATGTCTGTAGCGGTCAATGACCTCTGTAGAGGCTCAATGACCTCTGTAGCGAGGCTATGACCTCTATAGCGGCACAATGACCTCTTTAGCGGATCAATGAGCGTGTAAATTAATTATTGTTTTGCGCTCAGTCAGTGCCTGTAGTTTACTGACTATAGCTCAGTCAATGCAGGTCCATGAATTGAAAGATTGGCAATTTGAGAAAATCTAAGATACCACCATGTAAAACTTCATAGTCGTTATTTTTAGATTGTTTTAGATTGTTCATACTGAATAGTAAACAGAATGAATAGCATTCAATTGTTAGGCCCTAAATTGTTTGGGATATGATTCCTTATTCAATTAAAAATGTCTCAAATATTAACTCGTTTAAGAAACTATATAAGAACTATTTATTACATGCATATCTATAAAATATTCTTATATAATTGTGTGGATGTATTTTTTTCATGAATTCAATTTATAATATTCTATCTATTTACAAATATTTAAATTACCTTAGAATTTAACTTACTTTAGGACTACTCAATTTAACTACGGGGACGTAAGTCTATACTTTGAGTAGGCCTTTTTGCATTCAATTATATTTCGATTATCAAGTTCATCTAAAATTTATTTTCTCATACTGTGTTAGTTAAGGTTTTTCTTTTTTTGTCTAACATTTGTTGCTTAAGTTTGTTTTTGTTTTTTCTTCCTTTTATCTGTTTCTGCGTAGTGTTATTTAAGATAAATAAAAAGTTACAAAAAAAGAGAACAATTTTCTAATTATAAACCCCCACAATCAAGGGATCACATCAAGTCTTTTTGTCCCCAAGTTACGATGCAGAATAACAAAGCATCACATTTTAAGAGAATTTCAGGGATAAGAAACCTAGCCGGGACTATCAGAAACAACAAATGTGTTTATCTCACAGCGCAATTCAATGGAATCCGACGCAAATTTCTTTTGGACACTGGTTGTGAGCAGACAGTAATCCCTCTAGCTTATGCTACCGGTATGCCGCTTGGAGAAACAAATCAGATATTGAGAGCAGCCAACGGAACTCCAATTGATGTGGCAGGTTCCATAACAGCAGACCTTACCACAGGAAAACAGCATTTAGTAACAAATGCTCTGGTTTCTGAGTTTATAACGGAAGCTATGCTCGGCATGGATTGGCTGGTAGAACATGATTGTGTCTGGAGAATGTCAAGAGGAATTATCCAAATTCAAGGTGTAACTGTCCACCTGAGTGAGCGAACGAATACCGGAGCATGTTGTCGCGTAACAATTGATCACGATACAGAAATACTCCCACGCAGCGAGTCCATTATATCATCAAATATAATATTCAACAATTTAAAAGACACTACACCGGAATTTATGACAGAAGCGCGTTCATTTAAACGCGGATTGTATGTAGCTCGCGTTTTAGTGCCACATCGTTGCACTAATATACCAGTGTTAGTGAGAAATACGACCAACAGAAGTATTAAATTAAGACGTAATGAAACATTGACAAATTTACAACCAGCTTCTCTAGTAGAATCAGCCGTGACGTCAT
>JAQIXG010003927.1:0-13807 GCA_034700105.1 Oconnorella tubifera | reverse complement strand
TCGGTGTTAAACCAGACTGTGAGGTATTTATCATTGTATATATATTACTTATATTGTTATTGGTTAAGTTTGTTTATTGTTCAATTTTATTGTTCAATATTAAGTATCTTGTCAATACATTAACACAATTTCTTTTATAAATTGGACAAAAAGTTCACAATAATATTTTATACCTGAAAAAAAATTCATTATAAACAGACAGAAATATTTAGAACTTTGTTGTAAATTTTTGTTATATGTTGTATTCATTCTTTTATTTACAATTTAAATTATTTAATTAATTTAATAAAACTAATTTTTTGAGTCAATTTGCTAGAGAATAAATTAAGGCGCGGTCGTGGCTTTGATCGGTAAAAACACCGCAAAAGATCAGCTAAGCTAAATAATTGAATTATTGCAAGTCATTATTTCGCCGCCACTATCATTAATAAAAAAACTTTGACGGTCGAAATAATTATTCATGTCGTCGGAATATAGTCATTTGCAGTTTTACTATTATCAGTAGATTTTACTTGACATCATTTTGATTTATTGATTGTAGGTCTCAATAATACCAGCATTATTCATGTTAATAACGTAATGGCGAAGGACATTTGTCAAATTTTAATGAGCCGCCACATTAGCAAATTATATACACACGCACACATAATGTTTAAATTAACGGACGTTAAGAAGAATGTACGCATATATTAAACTCATGCATTATATATAGTTTAAACTGAATAATTATTTTAATTTGTACGAAAACGAATAGATTCGATAATAAATTGATACGATAACTATATCCGACACAAAAGTCAGATTGTCTTTCAAATGATTCCGCGAAAACGACAGACGTTGTTCTATCGATATTTGGTCTACCATAATTGTAACCATTAAGATATATTCTAACCATATACATAACCCTAACCCTAGCCTTAATCGTAACTCTTAGTGGCGTAGGAAATGGATTATAACCCCCACCCCTCTCTCTATTGGAAGTCAAAAGAATTGTTTGTCACTTTAAAGATGTAAGCTCAGTGATGTAAGCCCCTCCCCCCATGAGACGATGTAATCTATTTTTATGCGTTGCATGCATGTATTTAACGACAAATACACGCAATTGGAGAACAAAATCCAGTGACAACCAAAACAAAATATGTCATCACTCCTAAATTTTGGAGAAACCCCCCCCCTCCCTCCATAGTCAATTTCTGGATACGCCACTGGTAACTCTGACTTCAAGCCTAACCCTAAATCTAACCTTATAGCGCTAACCCTAATAGCCCTAAGTAGTTTTGCAGTCGACCAAATGTCTGTAAACCAAATGTTGAAAGACGCAGTGTTGTAGACCAAAAGCCCGCAGACGAATTGTCGTGACACCCTCTCAAATATATTTCAACATAAAGCGAATATAATATTTTTTTACGAATTCACTAATTCAAACACAGAAGATTGTTAAACCTAGATTGCAGTATAAATTATATAAAGCTTTCCTTTCGTAATATTACATTATAATATTCAACTTCAACTATGAAATGTAAAATTCGAATTTTTATCTCGTCAATCTTGTAATTATCGCTGTACTTGACAGCTGATGTGAATTAAATAAACATTAATTGTCAAATAAAATTTAGATTTAAAGTTGAGAAGTTTTGACCCTAATGAGAACAAACGAGGTTATCTTGGCAGTGGTGTCAAATTCATGAGAAACATTCGGCGTTGGCGTGTTTATCGTTTGGATAACATTCCGCATGGAGAGCGATAATGAGTTTACTATAAAGGAGGAAAAATCCTAAACTTTAATATCAAGTTGGATGAATGAAACATTTTTCAAATCGTGATTAATTTTAAGCTTCGCAGAAAATTGCATTAATGATTGGATATATTGAAGGAATGAAATATATACCGTATTACATGAACAATATCTTTTAGACGTAGCTGTCAATTTAAGCACCTTATTACCAGTGATGTTAGGTCTCAAGACCAGGTCTCCTCTCGAGACCGCCTCGAGACCAGTTTTTGAGGTCTCGGTCTTGGTCTTGAGATCAGACGTTCAGGTCTCGGTCTTGGTCTTGGTCTTGAAGGGTCAGGTGTCGGTCTTGGTCTTGAATTTTTTTCAAAGCCTTGAAATCTTCTTGATTGAAATTTAAAGATTGAAATCTTGAAATTTTTAGACAAATATATAACCAAATTTTAGCGATAGTTAGCAAAAATCTTGCAAATGCAGCTAAAAAGTAATATTATGGTGTTCAATTTAAATAGTAATTTCTGATAATTCCATGTATCAGTTAGAAGTAAAATCGAAAAATGTGCGCAAAGATCTGTGTGTTTGTATTTTCGTTTTTGCTTTCATATGTGTGAAAAATGTATTAATTGCAACTAACGTCGTATACTAACAAAAAAGTAGAAGTAGCAAAACTATTAAAACAATTATATAAACAATGTATAAAATAATAAACCTGAAGGTCTGATAGACACATATATAGAATTATAAAACTAGAACTTAATGGAACATTTCTGGCATTGGTTCTAATTGTGAATTGTAATGAATAATTAATATTCATACGAATGATCAATATGAACAGTAGATTTTTATATTACAATTATTTATTACAGGTTATTAAAAAATTATAAATAATATTAATAATCCTAATTGCATTTGACTATTATTAACTTTTTATGTGCGTGTGACAATATTAATGATGTTGATTAGCCTCTGCTTGTGACTGCACATCGTGTTAAATGTTGCATCTTATTATGTTGTGAATGTGTCGCAGTTTTGTGCAATAAATTGATGGTGATAACACTGTTTCAATTTTGCGAGTAATATAATGATTAGGATAATAACAGTCACTGTAACTTTTTATTATGTCTGATGTATTTTTTAAAATTTTGCATAGTATTATGTATAATAAATCGCCAACGATTTATGGGTGGTCCTTGACAAGTCTTGCATAGACCTGCTGGTTTGATCTTAATCTAAGGTTGTTTTATGTCTCAGTCTTCGTTTCGGAGCACCTGGTCTTGGTCTCGGTCTTGGTCTTGGTCTTGGTCTCGAAGCTCATGGTCTTGGTCTTGATCTCGAACCATCAGGTCTCGGTCTTGGTCTTGGTCTCGAACCATCAGGTCTTGGTCTTGGGTCTCGGATCATCAGGTCTTGGTTTCGTCATGGTCTTGACAAAAAAGGTCAAGATCTCGTTAACATCACTGCTAAACTGAAAACAAATAATAAATTAAACATGCTAAATGATGACAATATGAAATAAAATAAGCGAGTCACTGACCCATTCATACGAGAAAGATTGCCCTGCAGTCCCACACCTTGAGCCCAACTCAAGATGCTTTTTCTTATGACGCCCTGCTTGCTACTAACGGCAGATATTTTCTCCTGCATTTTCTCCCAGACCCTGGGCACACCTAGAAAGACTGTTGGATGAACTTCTTTCATCGTTTCAACCAACGAACCCTAAATCATCATCATCTTGGTTTACTTTCTATTAACAATAAACTTAACAAGTACATAATATTTACATAGGAAGTCAACTATTGAACAAAAATTAGAGCATACTGTTGAGATGAAAAATAAATTCTGAAAACACAACCATTAATGAATAATATTTGGAATATTGAATTCGAAAGTAAATTCTTGATTGGTTATCCAATCCAATCTTCTGTTTGTTATCTCTAATGAGAAATAATCACTAACAATATAGTTTATGAAAAAGTTGAATATTTTTTATAATTTGCGGCTATGTACTCACTTAATGATTTCTAATTTTATATATTTATATTTTCAAATAAGAAATTAAGTTAAATAGATAAATGATAACTTAAAATTTTAATTTGTTTTGAAACAGTAACATTAAAACTGCATTACAATCTCGAAATTAAAATTAAACTACTTGAACAATCAAAATAGTTATAAATTTTTGTTTATATTTTATCAATATCAAAAAACAATCCAATACTTATAAATTGCAGAACAATATATAATTTTCATTTCGAGTTTTTTCATAAGCTCAGGATGAAATTAAATTTCACACCTTCAATGCATCGGGTTGAGCAAAGTAAATGCTAGCAGCATAGACCAGAGGAATGTACATGTCAAGCATCTGTGCGGCCACATGACTGAGAGGCAGGTAAGTGATGAGTGTTTCCACTCCATGCTGCAAACCAACATTGTGAGCAGACACTTTGGCTGTCCATGTTATCTACAATATAAAAATAACAGAAATAATACAGCTTACAATGCTGGGAATAAAAAATGTATCTGTACAATATTTTACAAATTTATGAGTTTTTTGGTGGTTGAAGAAATCTAAATCACCAGATGAAATTCTCAAGTTTTCTAAAGAGTTCATTAATTGTTTTCTTAAGCATTCATCAATTGTGTCCGTTATTCTTATAATGTCTTGTTCTACTCAACAAAGCAGTGCATTAAGATACGTACATTATCATGGCTTAACATTACACCTTTTGGAGTCCCTGTTGTGCCAGACTGCAGAAATAAAAGAAACAGAAACAGCTACAAATTGAAAATGATCAAACAAACAACTTCAATTGACTATCACTAAATAGAAATTCACTAATAGTTTAATACTGAAATGTTTTATTAAAGCATCAGATATAAACACTAATATTTTCTCACTAATATTTAAATATTTATATTATTACTCAAAACCGTAAAATGACAAAATATAATTCAAGCAAATGTCGAATTTTTTACCCATGCATTTAGATTTATGAACAAATTGATATCAGGACAACAGTTTAAAATCTTAAAACCATTTGATAATTTCAAAAGCTACTGAAAACTAACGTTAAGTTTATTAATCTTAAAAAATAAATTTTAATTATTTTACAACATCAAATATTACCGTGTAGATAAGCGTACAACATTTATTGACAGATTGTTGACATATACGCTGCTGTAGTACATTATCGGAAATATTTTCTCCTAATTTCATGAATTCTGTCCACTTGAAAAAAATTATCAAATAAATTAATCTTAACAATACTAGCAAACCACAAGGTTTAAAAAAAATGAACACAGTTAATTTATGAAAAATTTATTGAGAATACAATAAAATATGACAGTTACAATATCGTACATACTATGTGGATTAGAGATTACCATTCTTCATAAGAAACACTTTATAAGAAACAACTGAATATACAGATAATATTTAATCCGCAGCTGCATATTATCCTATAACCTCGTTACTTTCAATTTCATAATAAACTGTGTTTATTATGTGTTTGGATGTAATAAATGAATATGTCTTTCCTCTAATATGCCTATAATTAACTTAATTAATTAGCTATAGTTAACTTATTAAAGATTGAATGTTACCGAGTAAACATAAGAATAGTTTCCCTGCACTTCACCATCATACTGCACTATTGCCTTAAGATATGGCAGGTTGTCTCTTATTTGTAGAATCTTCTTTAGTTGTGCATCATTTTCAACGACTATGACATTGCAGCGGGCGCTCATCGCCACAAAGTGACAAGCTTCTGGAGAATTTGTAGTATAAATACCCGTTGATAAGCCACTGTATAATAAAGAACAATAATTAGATAGTATAAAACTATTATACTACAGTTTGATTACGGTTTGAAGATATCCAGTTTTGTACGGGACAGTCCCGACACGCAGTTGTCTGGTTTTTATTTATCTTGGAATTTTTTGCAGTCTGCTACTCTAGTAAAGAGCTAGCTTAGTCACTGCTAGCAGAATAGGCTAGTACTAGGTATAACATCGGCTAAAAATAACTTGTTAGAAGAAAAACTCAAAATATAAAATATTTCAGAAAAACAAAACTGCATCATAACTAGACTATCTCATAGATGGCGTTTCTACAAACGCTGCATATCTCTGACTTAAGAAAAGTATTCTATTATAAATTTTTAATGTAATTCAATAATATGTAAATAATGCAAAATATTATCTTTGTGAATATGAATATGATCCCAAAGGATCGTAAATCCAGGATTCTAACTGAGTAGTACAATATTAGAGTGCAGTAGAAATTAATGTTACTATTAAATTTAAAAAAATTCATTCTTAATTATATTATCAAAATAACTTTAAAAGTCTTTTAAATATTCATTGAATTCAAACATTCTCGATATACACTGTGTCCCAAAAATACAAGAAAAAGTTAACTGCTTTCATCTTCTACCATAGATTATCCTAAATAGATTATCCGCTAAGAACTAGAGAAAAATGTCTAAACATTTAAAAAAGAACCGCACGAATAAATTATTAAGCAAAAAGATCGACACCTTAAAAACATCTCTTTAGATTCAAACTAAATTTAGAATACCCATCACTGGTATTGGACTTTTTGAAACCTAAGTTTGGCAGCTATGGCAATCGAAAGTTAAACTCCTATCTGTTGAATATAAAACTTGTGCTAATTCAAAAGTAAAAAATCCAATATAAGTAATCATACATTTCTTAAAGTACTTTGTATAGTAAAATTTGTTCCGTTAGCTCAGCTTAATGCAACAGCGGCATAAAAACTCTATTTAATGAAACAAATGATTTAATTATTTCAATCATGACAAGAATAAAATCAAAAACAATTCAATTGTTTATCTCTATGAGACTGACAAAGCTTATACAACACGTTACCAATAAGTTATCTAACAGAAATTTAAAATTTATAATTATGATTAAATATATTAATAGTCTCAATTTTATTTTAAAATAAATTTCAATAGCAAAATATGAATAACAACAAAATGAATAAAAATATTAAGATAAATTACAGAGGACTTTCAATGATAGATGAACCGCAACAGTACAAACGAAAATAATAATAAAAGTTACCCAGCAAATATAGTAGCAAAGTTTGAAATGAACCATTCCGGTGAGTTAAATCCAATAATTCCGACACCGTGATAAGGCTCCAAACCAAGCTGTAACACAGCGGCAACAAAATAACACTCATGAAACATCATTGACAAAACATCAATACGATTATCTGAAAATATTTATTTAGTGTTTATTTGAGAAATACAGATATTTGTTTATAGAAAAATACTTTTTCTCAAAATAAATATGCTTAGAGAAGAAATATTTATTCACCGTAGTTTCAATTCATCGAATAAAAAAATTTAATTAGAATATTATTAAGATATCATTTTTCTGTAAAATGTTTAATTGAAACTTAGTTCTAAGTTTATTATTAAATCTAATTATTAATATACGTTTAGTTATCGTTGAATTATTTTTTAAATTGGTTAAATTTACAAAAAAATTCTATTAATATATTTGAAAATAAACATTTGAATAGTTTGATAATTAATAAATGAATTACAGTTCAAATAATAATCATCTGTTAATAACTTTTGCAGAAATTAATTCATTACTTATAACCATAAATTGTAATGTATGTTTCTCGTGTTAAACGTTCAGCACTTGGCATCTGACAGACTATACAGTAAGTAGTGCAGTTTAGAACATATAACACCGGACTATTAACGGAGAAAATTGTATCTTGCACCATTTTCCAGATATTACTAAATTAGTTTCTTAATTTATTTATTTACACCTACTTAACATCAGATTTAATCAAATATATAAACCTCAAAGAGTTAACATACAAACACTGAGTACACAATCACAATGTGGGGGGGGCAATGCAGCAAATAGCTCCTGGCACCAAGGGAACGGCAATTTTTTGATTTATAAAAAATCAAATAAAACATCAAAATCATCACGATTGGAGGAACAATAATTGATAACAATAAATCGTGAAAACATTTGCTAATATTACAAACGAGTAAAAAAGATTGTCACTTGCTTTTCTTTGAGAAATGCTTTTTCTTAGGCGACTATTTATGAAATTGCTCCAGACGGCATATACTCTGGATACATCACTAATTCCATGCAAATTATATTACATTACATTATCAAGATTATATTATAAATAATATCTAGGAAAGGATTAATAAGTATTAAATACGCAGGA
This sequence comes from Oconnorella tubifera, assembly GCA_034700105.1. Lineage (NCBI taxonomy): Eukaryota > Metazoa > Annelida > Clitellata > Enchytraeida > Enchytraeidae > Oconnorella > Oconnorella tubifera. The sequence goes on along the minus strand of JAQIXG010003927.1, from coordinate 5,843 downwards.
AACCTTCTCTACACCTACTTGAATTAAAGACTTGGCAGCTTTCCAGACATCTTCATAATACAGGCGATAAGTCCAAGTTCTCCAAGTACCATTTACTTTTGCAGCTAAAACAGCAAAAACATTCTAAGTATAGATAATGGCATTTGTTTAATTAGAATTTGAAATTAATTTATAACTATAAATTAGAAACTTGGATGTTTATATTGCATGCCGTGTGAAATTACATTAAATTAGATGAATTCGGATTAAAATTAATTTTATAGATCTGAAAATTCTATCTTAAGCAAAAATATATTGCACTGCCTGCTTTCTTGTATGAAGTTAAAGCACTAGATTTAAACAAAGACTGAAATAATTATATTAGACCATCCCTTGTTTCGAACCGTTGAAATTTATGTACATTTGTCAGAAATTTGAAAGAAATTATAATAGAATATCAACGTTTAGGTTTGGTTAGGGTTAGGGTTAGAGTTATTAAATAAAATGACGGAATCATTTTTCTGGATAATGTATTCATGGTCGCTTTGTCGGGGCTATCATTCATTGTATTTGATGTGTACAATGCAGTCGCAGCAGCGACAATGCTAACATTAGCATAATCCTACAATAGTTATTTGCTGTCTTCTAAATCTTCGTTTAATTGCTAATTTCTCTATATTAATGATCCAAATTGTTGCTATTTACTAATATTTATCACTGGGTTAACACTTTCAATTCAATATTTTAAATACTTATAATATTATGATATTACATTGATTTCTGACTCCACTCTGGTACATCATAATAGTACGTTATTATTGATAACAATACAACATTAATTGTATTACTTGAACAATCATTGTATAAAGAATTGAACACACTATGTTATATATAGACAAGTACTAAACTAGAACTTGTTTAAAAAAATCTATAAAGAGTCTAAAGACTCCAGATCGGCAGGACTGTACAATTAATCGCTGATAGTGACATATCCAAGTCTTCTAGAAGGCAACAGTAGTTATGAAAATATATAGGCCTGCTGTTAAAAAGATGCTAAGTACGCCCCCTGGGCCCTGGCTATGGAGAAGTTTTCATCAAAACTATTGCCAGGCAGAGAGAGAAATTATCACAGTAAATAAGTTCTAAAGATATTTAAAACAATTAGTTCTACTAATTGTTTTAAATGCTGAAACTGTAATCGATAATTCAGAAAATTGTCTAACTGAGACTTTATCTATTAACTTATAAACTGTTAAAATCACTGCTCAAGGAAGTTGATATCCTATTAGGGTACGGTAGTCAAAGAATTATAATACATTAAACTCAATAGTGTTTCAAATAAATTTCATTTAAATATCTAAAATACCATCAAATTGTAATAAAAAATTCAGTTTTGTTTTATAACATAAAAAATTGATTTTTTTTCACGTCATTACACGAAAACTATTTGCTAATTACTATTAACAATAACAAAGAACATAGTAAGGCTTAACTTATGGATTCGACATTTATAGCAAATTCATTCCGTTGATTCAGTTAAATGCAATATTGTATTCGTAATACCATATATATAATTAATTAATTTAGAGCTAGTAATAAAAAAGAAATCGTTTTATTTCCAAACAGCATTTATATTATTGTATTTGACATTATAATAAAACTGTGTAAAATAGTATAATACAGTATTAATGCAAGATTATTAATACGACACAATAATGTCTACCATATATTCCCTTTCTACCTAATGCAAGATGTTCTGGATAACGTTCAACAGTGTCCTGGAAAGCGGTCATTACCGACACAGGGCACGTGGCCCCTTCACCTGTCTCGGTGACACGCAGACGAACAGCTTCATCGCGGGTCACAGTCCAAAGGGATTCCGAGTCTGCTAGCGCCTCAGATTCTAAACACACAAAAGTCATTTATATATGACTGTAATCGTGTCAAGATCATAAATCAATTGAAATCAGTCTGAGTCTGAACTAGTACTTAAAGTTGAACTATACCAAGCAACCAGTGATGAAATTGTAACATTATCAAGTTATTAGTTCAAAGTTTATTTATATGAAATAATATATACTTAAAACAAAAAAGGTAAATAAATATAAATGATAACTAATAGTACTTGTAAAGATGCATAAAGTAATAAATAATCATCATAAAGTCATTGATAACAATAAAAATTTAAAACACTATAAAATTCATTATGTTTATATCGATGCAAAACTTAATATGTTACAGACATCCCAATAACGACTTGAGCTCACTGAGGGAGAATTAGTGAATCGATAACATTGTTGCAAAATGTTAAAATTAAGTTAGATTAATACAAATTTCAATTCATTTTGTAAAATTTAATTACTAAATTCTTATCAAAATATGTAAAAAATCTTCTTCGACAAACAATCAGATTGATCGATTTATTTTCTTTAACTTATTTCATATCTCCGAAAGAATCTTTTTCCAAGGGGAACCCTTTACTGGTTTATCAACATTGATGGCGTGATCACATCTTGACGAATCTGTCAAAGCTCTTCAGAGAAGTGCTCAGTGACCTGGACTCGGACAAGACAGTTCCAGGTTTGAATCCCAGAGAGTTTACTGCTTCTCTCGTTCACTTAATACAATAATCCATGAGGTCAACCTTAACCTATTATAGTTAACCCAACCTTTCCTCTTAAAGATTCTCTATTACAATCAATTTTGAATTTTATTAAAGCGTCAAATAAACAAAATAATAACAGGGTGGGGGTATAGGGGAGAAGCTTCCTTCTTAATTGATCCGTGATGTGGAGTGATATTTTGATATCAGTATCATAAAATATAGGCCTAGTAATATAAAATTAATTTTATTCATTTCGAGCATATGTTTCACAATGCAACAGCTGTAACAAGAAAATTAAATCTAATGCAACGCAGAGCCGAGTAACAATAGCCTAAATTGTATATGATTATTAAAATGACTAAAAGTGTGGATACACTACAGAGTGAAAGTTCGGAAATAAGATTTCGCAAATAAAATTTTTCAAATTTTTGACGATACACTACAGCGTAAAAGTTTCGGAAATAAAATTTCGCAAATAAAAATTTTCAAATTTTTGACGATACACTACAGAGTAAAAGTTTCGCAAATAAAATTTTGGAAATAAAATTTTTCAAAATTTTGACGATACACTACAGTACTTTTCAAAAATTTGTGAGAAGCATCAAACCGGTTCAGGTGTTATCTAAACTTATTATTAAAAATGAGTAATAATATTTTATACTATGTTATTACTCATTTTATTATTAAAAATGAGTAATAACAATTATTTAATAAAAATTAATAATTCTAAAATTAATATTCAATTATAAGGGGAAGTAACCCTTGTTGGGACACTTTTAACCTTTTTGCAAAATTTTTAAAAATGAATATTTAATTTTTTAATTTAATTAAAATTTAGTTAAAATTTAATTTTAAAATAAAAGTTCAAGTTTTTATAGTATAAATTACAAGGTGTCTTTAACACTATATTGTAGACAATATTTTTTATTGCATTTTGATAAGACCCTCAACGAATTTTACGCCTTCTCTATCGCGACTACATTTTAGCTACGCAGTAATTGGATAATAATAATAATTACGGAACGAATACTATGACTCGTGGACTACGATTAGCATACTAGTTTAGCAAGATCTCAACTAGGCCGCAGCTTTACCTTTTTATACACAAACAAAAATATAATAATATAATAACAATAGCAATAAGTTAATTAAAGCAATAATAATAATAATTTTTATTCTTTATTTACACTTATTTATTCTATAATTTTATTCTATTGTATAACTTTTGACCTATGATTATTTTCGAAAAATTAATTCTCAATGACAATAATAATAAAAAGCATCATAAAGGCCTATGCTGTATATGCATGTTGCATAATATTATTATATAGGCCCTACAGCATCCTGTATATACAACGATAAATATCATTGCATATCATTGCATCTTGCATATGCAAGATGCTTTTTTTCGTTAGTTTTTAATGTTTAATAAATTTGTAATAATTATTTTTTATTTAAAATTGATAATGATAATAATACTAATAATTTTAATAATAATAATATTAATTGATCGTAATAATCGTAACAATAATCATAAATATCATTAAAATCATAAAAAATTATCATAATATATATTATAATTATGATAATAACAGTATATAATCATTATTATATAATAATATTATAATTATTTTATTATTATATTAACATTTTAATAAGGTTAAGAAGGATAGAAATCGCAAGCGCCAATATATAATTGTAAATACTCTGTTGTGATTGGCTGCAAGAAAATTTTTTGAAAATAAATTTTTTGAACTAGAACATGTTCTACTTGAAAAATTTTATTTCCGAAACTTTATTTTTCAAATAATCGACGATACACTACCAACTTATTCGAAAAAATTTATTTTGGAAACTTTCACTCTGTAGTGTATCGTTTAAAAATTTTGAAAAATTTTATTTGCGAAATTTTATTTGCGAAACTTTCACGCTGTAGTGTATCGTCGACCGTTTTGAAAAATAAAGTTTCCGAAATAAAATTTTTCAAAAGGCGTAATGTATCGTCAGTTTAAGTACTGTTAATCTTTGAATAGATCAATAATAGTAATACTATAGTGAAATATAGGCTTATTAATAAATAATAAAACAAATGTAAGCAATGATATTTTTTCACTTATAGGCCTACACTAAAATTTCTTCTTGATATATAAACTCTAATAATCTAAATCTCCAGTGATCGAATTGAAGAAGTTGCATCTATAAAATAATTTATTTAAAATCAAATTATGAATCCATAAAACATTATAAAATATTAATTGTAGTATAAAAAATCAATTAAAATTTTGCAAACTGAGCTATTTTAAACATAGTAGTATTTCTAGTAGTTAACCGGTCAGCAATCACTTGCTTACAATCCCCTAAAAATCTATTCTATCAAACATGACCAGACAAAATTTTAAAATTAAAAAATAAAGAAAATATTGTGTATTAAATGACACTTTAAACACCGCGATACAAGTTCTATATTATGGAATGCTCCATTTCTAAACATTTATACACCGGTAAATAAATTGACATGACACTCGATCTGAGTTTATTTTTGCTGATACTAAATAATGACCAATTAGAATTATTTATTTTTGAATATTTACAATAAAGATATACTCTTTGTTGGAGGACACGGTAAATAGTATACTGTACCGGATACAGATCCTGACTATGGGGACCAAATGTCCCCATAGTCAGGATCGAAGGTGACATAGGTTTGATGAAGGTGACATTTTTTCGATGAAGAAAGTTTTTAAAGGCATTGTGTGAAGGAGTTCAGTAATCCACACACAAAAAATTAAGATATAAACATAGTAATCGGAAGCTAACAAAAGTCATATGTTGAGCAACGACAATATTATAGGTTTGTTAAATTAATTTTATTAATATTAGAGTTTAAAAACGGCACATAAACCATAATTCAATATACATGTATATAACAGCACAAAATTTAACAAGGTGGTCTTACTTTCTTACGCCATCATTATACGAAAGAAGAAAACTCAAATCAAAGAACAAAAAGTTAACCCTTATTCGTTATTACTATAATATACATTTAAGTTAAAAAACAGCATTTGTTGCAAACTAAATATATCATCTTGTTATAGACATCATTACAGTCTATCTCATTATTCATATAATTCTAAAAATCGCCTGCTACATAATTTTCTAAAACAGAACTAAGAGTCTAAGATAGTGATGTTAACGAGACCTTTTTTGTCAAGACCAAGACGAGACCAAGACCTGATGGTTCGAGACCCAAGACCAAGAC
>JAQIXG010003926.1:0-13809 GCA_034700105.1 Oconnorella tubifera | reverse complement strand
ATATGATTTCTCCATATGACTTCTCCATATGACTTCTCCATATGACTCCTGTATATGACTCTTTTCTGATCCGTCTTCTATGTGACCAGCTACCCAGACCTTCAGTCTCAGATGGTCATCCCTGCCCACCCTGCCAACTGTATCTGTATAGAGTTTGATCCGACTGGCAGGTACTTCGCTACGGGTAGTGCTGACGCATTAGTCAGTCTGTGGGACCTTACGGAACTGGTCTGTCTTAGGACATTCTCTAGGTCTGTCTGTCTGTGTGTTTGTGTCTGTCTGTGTGTCTGTCTGTCTGATTGACTGGCTGTCACTGTCTCATTGGTTCGTATGTTTTCTACGATTCGTCTTGATTGGCTCATATGTTTCTATGCTTTTACTTGATTGGCCGGATTGTTTTCTATACTTAGACTTGATTGGTTTGTTTTCTATGCTTTTACTTGATTGGCCGGTTTGTTTTCTATACTTAGAATTGACTGGCCGGTTTGTTTTCTATACTTAGACTTGACTGGCCGGCTTGTTTTCTATACTTAGACTTGACTGGCCAGTTTGTTTTCTATACTTAGACTTGATTGGCCGGTTCGCACACTAAGTTTTAGTCATGACGGTAGAATGCTGGCGTCAGCGTCGGAAGATTTACTCATTGATATCGCTGATGTAGAAACTGGTCAGAACATCATCATTATCATTATTATCATCATCATTATCTTTATTCATTATCATTGTCATTTCTTCACTTACTATCATCGTTATCATCATTATCAGATATATACGCAGTATATTATATAAACGTATAATATATATCTATGTATTTTACGTACTTATGTGTGTAGTATACTAGTATGTATTTATGTATGTGCATACATACATATGTACGATGTATTCATGTATGTATGTATGTAGTAAAATGTACGCACGTATGTATGTATGGTATATAGGAGAGAAGATATCCGACATAACGTGTGAGAGTCCTACATTCACGGTTGCCTGGCATCCCACGCGTCATCTACTTGCCTTTGCTTGTGATGACAAGGACAAATATGAGAGAGACAGAGACGCTGGGACAGTCAAAGTCTACGGATTCTCTGACTCTAGAGATTAGCGGGAGGGTAGACGGGGGGGTAGAGACTAGCACAGGGAGGGGGGGTGAGAGTAAAGGGGAGTAGAGACTAGAAATGGGGGGAGACCAGGGGGGGTTAGAATATTAGTCTATAGTACATTTATTTGGAGGGAGGGTGGGGGGGGGGTTAGAATATTAACTGATAGTCAGATTATAATATTCTAGGTACCAGGGGGTGTTGGATAGTAGGAGAGTCCATTGAGAGATATGGGGGGTGGCAGGCTTGAGAACAGTTTTTATTCTGTATGTCAGAGAGGGCGGGGGGTGTAAATGTCGCATGGTATGAACTGTGGCGATAATTTAAAATTAATGTCATTCATGATAATTCTATGATATATAATAATATTATCCTGTGATGCATAGATACTGCGTTGATTTGTTTTAATATGAATCCTTACTATTATTAGATTTTAAAATTATTATTACATTTCTATAGTACAACTTTTATGTAAAATGGGATAAAATGGTGTAGGGTAAAATATTGAAAACTCATCTTTAAAATCAAACTTAATTGCCTGCAGTTAAAAGTTTACCCCATCCCATCTAGAAATAGATAATCCCCTGCCCCCCTCCTTGATTTGAAATTATTGAATCGTCCCTTTTGTGGTAACAATAACCTGTTATTTGTATCCTGTCACCCCTCTTGTAAAACATTTAAGATGCCCTTCAACTTATAGAAATATCTCATCACCCCCTGAAGAGTTAAAATTGGACTTCTCCGGAATCTCTGTCTCTAGTACAGCGTAGTAATGATGATTAGGCCCATAGGGGGTGTGGCTTATTTCAGAGGGGTTTTGGCTTATTTCATAATGGGTGTGGCTTATTTCAGAGGGTTTGTGGCTTATTTCAGAAGGGGTGTGGCTTATTTTACCATGAGCGTGGTTTAACTGAAGAGGGTTGTCGTTTATTTGAGCGTGGCTTGTACCAAAGGAGGCGTGGTTTAATTGAGCGGAGGCGTGGCTTACTTGACAAGGGGCGTGACTTAATTGTGTGATGGGGTGACTTATTTGATTAGAGGCGGGGCTTAATTGAGAAATATATTTGTGGGAGGATTCAGCTATGAGTGGGCGGGTCGCTTGGCCCTGGTAGTCACGCCCATCACGCCTGTGGGCGGAGTTTAGATTTGATTGACGTTTGGCTCGAGTTATATTTGCGTACAGGAGCAGACAGTTTACCAGCAGAATGACAGAAAATATGACGGATGTCATCGTGATTGACATGACAGTGAGCACAGAGGGGGAGGAGTCTGATGACAGGCTTGCCCCACTTCCTGTCACGAATAAGGAACAAGTTATAGAAAAACTTTCATTCATATTTATGCAGTTATAATAGGCATATAAAAATTATTGAATAAAAAGTAATCTATAGATTAATCTACAAAATAGTCTATATAGTATCTAAATTTAAGGTTCATAAAATCTGTTCTGTATTGAATGAGATGTTATCTAGATTTAAGGTCTCGAAATATGTTCAGTATGGAGAGATTTTATTTAAAAAAAAAATTGACTTCCTACCGCTTCTAGCTGAATCACTTTGAATTAGAGACAAATTTCTTGTGATATGTGAAGTTTTCCCTGAAGGTGGTAGGACTGGTAGAGTTGTGTAATGAGCATTATCTACAAGCAGACGGTTAATTATTTAAATACTACATATCGTACCTTTCTGAAATTTTACTAATAATTACAACAATTATATACCACATTTGTCACTACTTGATAACAACTGTATAAATCTGTATTAGAACCAACAATTTTGAATTGAAAGCATTTAATGCACTCTTTTTTCTCATTCACAACCTTGACCTTGACTTTGTCTCATGACTTAATACTGATGACATTCCAATTAATAAATTACATGATTGTCTGCAGCAATAAAAAAGCAACTTCATGCTGATGTGACGTTAATTAAGAAGCAAATAAAGAAATATACACAAATACAAACCGTATACATGTATATGGTAGGTAAAATTGACCATCCCAACTTCATTAAAAACTCTGCATGTGATTAATCCAGAGTCTCTAATAGTGAGATTTGTTAAAATTAACACCCACTGGCTCCTTTTTTTTTCCTCTCCAACTTGTTCTATCAGCCTGCCATTTTTATACCACTTGACCTGTGGGCGTGGCTTGCCCCTAGCCTTGCAGTGTAGGCGGATCGTTGAGCCAGTGGGCGGAGTCATGTGGCGGTTGTTAATCATTGAGTTTAGTTCACTAAATGTAGGTGGAGCTAGAGAACACAATAGATTTTCTTATCTGCAGCGAGGTTTGACTTTTAGCAGGCTCCGCCCACTATTAGATAGTTAGCTAAAGAGGCGGAGCTTGTTATGAAATGATTCAAATGACATTATTTACGAATGATAATCTAAACATTTAATCTATTAAACACAAACATTGATTCTTGACAAGCAATTATTTAAACAGTCTAGGCCTATATGGTTAGGTTAGAGTTATGCATTATAGCCATTTTTTATGATTTTAAGTTACTAACTCACTTCCTTTGCCGAATAATTCCTGAAAGTAAGGCTCGTCATATTTATTAGATTCTGTCCAAGAATATGTTCTATGGCTATCTGCAGAAAAACAAACAAATATTTGTTCTGGTATTTAGTTACTTATTAAGTGAGTCACAATAATTAAGCCTATTACAGCTTAATTGATCGATTAATTATCGTTGATTTGCTAACATTTGGTTAGGATCAGTAACTAGTTCAAACACTCACGTGATATATTTACAAAGTATGTCAACTGCACACTACCGAATCCATTGATCGCTCTACACGTGTACACACCAGCATCAGCTAACTGTAGGGCTGCGATGTACAGCTGATCAGAGCGAATCCTAGGTCTATCCCAACCATTGTTAATCACGTGATCGTTCTTTGACCACTCAATTATAAGAGGGGAACTAGAGTAGGCGGGGCATTGTAGGCGGAGACTGTCACCCACGTGACTTGATTGATGTATTGTAAGAGGGGGGTTTAATTTAGGCGCCGCTGTGTGAATAAAAAATGTGGTTAGAATTAGGGTTGCAGAAACGATCAGCTCAACAAATGCTAATCTTCATTGATGACTGAGATAGGTTAAAATTTAAGTTAACAAGATTTAACAAGATTTAAACTAAATTTACACTGGATTTAAACTAGATTTAAACTAAGTTTAAACTAGATTTAAACTATTTATAAAAAAAACTAAGCGCATACCACTAGTAGGCCTAATCGTCTCTATTGCTCCAGCAAGACATTCAAGCATACATCGAGACATAGACACGAGGATGAGAGGCAGGACAAACAGCATCAGTAAATTATAATCCGAATAATTAATGTTCTGATTAAATAAAACTCAAGAAGTCAAAATTATTAGATGTTAGCAAATATATCTAACTAGTTAACCCTATTTTTAGGGGGGGGGGGGGGTGGGTCGGCTTAGGATGAGATCGAGAGAGGGTCGAAACGCCCCTGAGGGTCCCCAGGCCCCTTGAAACTTTGAGTAAAATAAACAGAAAAATTAAGCCAAAGAGTAAATATTTTTATATAATATTTAAATTGACAGTAAAACATTTATAGAAAAATATTCGATTGTGCGACTTTTCAAACGCGAGTAGATGGCGGGATGTTCGTGAAACTTTAAAATTTAGGGGGAGGGGGGTAACGGATAATAACTAGGGGTGGATGGTACCCGGTTAATAAAAGGGTAAAACATTTAAATATTAATATTTTTACATTCAGCGAGCAGTGGCTTTTGAAAATAATTAAAAGAAAATCATTCTAGGCGGTGAACCTCCCCATCCCCTACTGTTTACTTTGATATCTACCCTGATATAATAAAGTCCAGTAGACCTTCTCCTCCCACCCCCACCTCTCCTCCCCTTGATATTAGCAAACAGTGGCTGATTCAATACTCTCTGGGGGGTGTAGGGCCCAGGGTTCATCCCCCCGAATGTATCTTACATTTTTTATTTGAGTAACTCAGTGAAAATACGTAAAAAATGAATCGGAACCTAATTGATCTGAACATGAATTTAAATTCATGTTAAAATTTATAACTACATTACATCACTAAAAAGATCGTCAAATATGTCAAAAGATTTGATCCTCAAATGCAACCCCCCAAAGTCTACGGGGTTTTTGCATCAACTGGCCTCTCTTTCACTCCCCCCCCCCCTAAATATTGAATTTAGCAGAATCCTATTGAAGGAATTATAATTGAACGTCAGTCTCTGCGCTTTGTTGATAAGATTCTAATGTTTGTTAGGATCGATAGGGGTCAACTATAGGGGGCGTGGCTTAGGGGCGCGGATAAATGAAGACCGGAAGTAGAAATAGAGGGGAAGGTATTTGTGTTATAGTAGCCTAATGGTTTGAGATATTCACAAATAATAAAACTCAATTAATTAATTTAAATATTATTTATTAGAAAAAAATAGTTTAATTATTCCAGTTAATTTTAAAAGGCCATTTAAATATTTGTCACATGAAAACATTGCGTCATCTAGCGACTCAAAATAAAGAAAATTATTAATTTAACTTTTCATTGTATAGAGTAGACTTACAACGTTAAACAAGTCACTTAACCCTTAATTTAGCCTTATATTTAACGTTATATTTAACCCTTTAACATTAGTTAAACGATTCATAACAAGAAGTTCAATTGTTTCAAAAGTTAAACATTATAAAATACACTGCAAGCTAAATAGAATGTTGATATAAAAATGGAAAATTAAAAACAGTATAAAAACAAAAGAAAAAAACTTTACAAAAAATCACAAAATCAAAATATGCAAATATATTTGAGCAGTAACTATTTACATATAAGGCACAATGTGTCAATATTTATATGAAATGTATAAATCCATGAAATGATTTTTTTAAAAATGCAGCTTACACATAAATCTCAATATAAATTTGCTTTAAATCTTTAAATGCATATTTATTATAAAATCTAATATAATAATGGGATAGTAGTATTAGATTACTAATTATCTATTAGTATATAATTACAAAATCTATATGATGCAGCAGCACTATAACTAATATTTAAAAATCATTTGCAAAACCTATATGATATGAGAGTATTATAGCTTTTATAATTCGAAAGAAAAAGTACAAAATCTATATGATAATAATATTATACCTTAAATGCACAATTACAAAGTCTATATAATATGCAAGTATAATAACTATAACTTTATAGTATAAAGTTACAAAACCTATATGATACACAAGCACTACATCAATTACAATCAAACGCAAACTTACAAAATCCACAAAACTGCATTAACTTTAAAACAAAAAATCACAAAACCTCTGAAACTATTCGCCATTTTTACCCATATTTTATCACAAAGCATTAAAACTGATATAAAAAATCAACTGATAAATCCTTATCGCATTAAACTGATATCATCGTCTACTTATAAGTAGTAATTGTATCTTAATAACTAATTAATTAATAATTAATAACTAATTAATTGTTTTAATTATTATAATTATAACAAAACAACAATTTTGACGCCCTCTCCCTCCCCCGCTATTCCAAGAATCCCACCCCTTTCTTTTTCTTGTCACCCCCCTCCCTAGGCTTCAAACAAGTCATCGTTCTCTTCCCCCCCATCCCCCCCCTCACCCCCCCACCCAATTTACGTGGGGACAAGGTAGCCGATCGACTGAATGAAGGAATGTCGGTTGAATGATTGATTGAATGATTGATTGAATAATTGATGGGGGGGGAATCTAGCGCAAGTCTCAGACGCACTGCGCAAACAATGCGTGATACTGCACTGCCTATGATGTCAGCGGGCAAGTGGGCGTCAGCTAACAACTGCCAATCGTCCGAAGATACGCCCGCTGGAACCTGAATAGCCAATCAGAAAACGGCTTATAACAAAATTACATAGTTTAAATGCTAATCAAAATTTTAAAGAAATTTGAGAGTAAAATTTAATTTTTAAAGTCAATGAAAAATTAAATAACGAAAAAATTTACCTCAAAAATTTGTTGGGGGACATTAAACTTTCCTCCCGCAGCTCCCCCCGTACACCTCACAGGGACCACCACGTGATCGTTCCATGCAAACTGCTCCGCCTCGTGGGCGGCGCCAGGGCCTCCTACAACCAATCAGAAAGCAGGAGACAAAATAAACGCACCAATCGAGTGATAACTTTAAATTGATTGACAAATGAATGAAATAGATATTATAAAAGTCGTTCAAGCGCGCTAGTCATTTGATTGTTACACTACGAATTCTTTATTGCGTATAGACTTCAAAACATATGAAAGAATTGAATAAATTAATAGTTGATCAGAAGCACTAGTCACTTCTGTGACTAGTTTTTGTTTCGTATTTAGTATGAACTTTACGTCAACATTGTACTTTAAGTGTCGACTGATATTAAACAAGCTTAAAATGACAACAATGATAACAAAGATGATGACAACGATATTGAAGAATATGACAATGATATCATGATACATATAACATACCTTCCACTATGATACATATATCAAAAGCTCTAGACGTGATACTCTCTCTCTCTCTCACACTCTCTCCGGCAAATAAAGTCCTTCCATAATCAGGGGGTAAAAACCTCCCCCCACCCTCCCCACCCCCCTCCCTCTGTCGACCCTTCAGTCTCTGATCCTAGAATAAGCTACAACTAGTTTTTATTAGAGTAATACAAATATTCGTAAAATTAAATTTAACACGTGTAAGTGTTCATTCTAGTAGTTATATAAGTCTCTGTAACCTTTGACTTGTACAGTAATATGTAATTTCAGTCATGTAATGTATATGTAATTTAACTATTAATATATGTAATCTAGTTATGTAATGTATGATTGCATCTAACTTTTTACAAAAATCTCAAATGAATGAAATCTATTTTATTAATACAACAAAGTAAAAAAATAGACTCCTCCCACTAACCTGCCAATCACAGACAGGCAGCACATGCCAGACATAGCTCCGCCTACGTAGCCTAGTTCTATGTGAGTCATAGCTCCGCCCCACTGTGTCTCCCACTCCGTAGAACCCCCCCGTCACTAAATGCACCCCCTCTAATTCTGCTAAATGTCGCCCTATGGCCCTGAAAGTTAATTATCATTAAAACTATTATCTCTTATCTTGCTAAATGGTGCAGCAAGTAAAACGTTAAAATAAATTATTATTTACGAATGACATCACAAACGTAGCTGCTACCAAATTAAACGCCTCATTAAAGGGTGCAGCAAGTTAATTTTCATCTATAAAAAACAACAAATTTTACACAAAATTCTTACTTGCAAATATCCTCCGATTTCTCGCAATAGAACTTAATGCTGCCCGATATATAAACATAGAGGGGGCGAGCCCTCACCCCTTCCCCCTCCCCCTCCCCCCCCACTCCATTCAGCCCCTCTCTCAAATCAAACTCATTATTCAACCCCCCGTTTAATCCTGACGCCTGATTGGTCGGGTTTAACCCAGCAGCTCTGCAATTGGTTAATAAATTAGTATCCGCGATCTGACTCGTCGATGTGGAATCCTCTCTATTAGTTAGAAATTTGATTCTTGCTTTCTGATTGGTTGAGAGTTTAGACATGGAAGCCTTGTTATTGATTGGAAATTGAATGTCTGGAATTTGATTGGAGGAGAAAATTGAAGCTACGCTATTGGTTGAAAGCTGACCAATGGTAGACAAGGGAAACTGAGGGATTGCAGAGAATTCTGGGATTGACATGACCTCTGTAGTCTCAAGGTCATTGTAGATAGTCTCAAGATCATTTTCTGTACTCTTATGATCACATCTGTTTGTCTCAAGGTCGTTTTCTGTAGGCTCATTATCATTTTCCGTAGTCTCAAGGACATTTTCTGTAGTCTCAAGGTCATTTTCTGTAGTCTCAAGGTCATTTTCTGTAGTCTCAACATCATTATCTGAGGTAATGTCTATCGCGTTCATCATGCGTTCTTTAAGAAGTTTAACCTGAAGTTAAACGCTGATTAAGTTAAGTTTAGATTAAGTGATGATCAATTAGTTGAATCAAGATGATTAACTGTAAACTAATAGATTACTTAATTAAAGATCAAGTTTAAACAATAGACATTAGTTAGCTAAGTTTCAACTAGCTAGTTCATGTTTGAGGACAGACTGAGAGACATCTACAGAGAGATATACAGATATACAGAGAGAGACACTTACAGACATAGATACAGATACAGACAGATATACACTTACAGACATAGACGATACAGACAGAGAGACACTTACAGATATTAAGACAGATACAGACAGACATACACTTACGCACACAGACAGAGAGACACTTACAGATACAGACAGAGAGTCTTCAGTGACCTCCCCCCTCCCCTCCTCTCCCTCTCCCCCCTCCCTTGACTCACAACTCAGACTCAATTTGACTCTTGACTTCAATGACTCCTCAAAGTCATCCCTACGTACGTCCTAGACAAATACATCACTTGCTGCACCCTTTAGTAATGACATCAACATTCAATAAGTCATCAATTGGTGTGCAGACACCAAGTGATGAGTGAACGCTTGACCTACTAATTGATAGAATTACAGCGAATGATAATGATGATGATAAATAATGATGATGATGATGACAAATGATGATGATGATGATGATGATGATGATGCTCATGATGATAATAAATTAGAATACTGATGATGAATGATGACAAAATCATGATAATTATTGTGATGATAAATAATGATTATAAATGATGACGATGATAATAAATCGTGACAATAACAATAATAATAATAATGATGAATGAAGATGATGATGAATGAAGATGATGATGACAAATAATAATGATAATGTACTTACTTCAAAGACCTTGGTACCAATCAGCATAGCCATCCATCCAGGCATCTCCAAGTCCTCTACACACACCGGTATCACTCTCTTACGATGCTCACAATAAAAGACCTACAACACAACGTCATATCAGCACAAACTGGCAAAACTCTCTCAAATATCTTAACGTCACATCAGCACAAAAAGACAAAATGCTATCATAATGATATTAATAATATATTTTTTAAAAACCTGTTCTCTCGTGTACTTTGACTCAGCAAATTGACTCGATAGAAGGCATATAATGACTCCAGCCTCATCCGCCTTCGACTGAAACTTTCTCTGTTTGTCTGCTTGAGTGAAAGTTTGACTCGCATTTGATGACTCTGACATACCTGGAGTCAATGAGGAGTCATTGAAAGAGTTATTAAACGAGTCATTGAATGAGTCATTAAAGGAGTCATTAAAAGAGTCATTGAAGGAATCATTGAAGGAGTCATTGAATGAGTGATTCAAGGAGTCATTGAAGGAGTCATTCAATGAGTCATTCAATGAGTCATGTATGAATAAAGTCATGATGTAAAAGTCATAATATTAAGAAATCAATCAACCTGTTACCAAAACAACCAATCGACAATCAAGCAGTCAATAAATCAATTAAACAATTACGTAAATGCAAGTAAATATGACAAAAAATGTTTATGATAATATTTACATATGCTGCTGCTGATGATGATACAAAAGATAACAAATGATGATACAATGCTTCTGATGATAAAAATGATAACAAATAAACAAATGATGATGATGAAGCAGCCAGCTGCTTACCAAAAAGATCTAGGTCAGCTACCAGCTGTGTGGGAGCCACACTGCTGTCAAACATCCGGGTCATATCATCATCATTATCATCATTATTATCATCAAATAAAGCAGGTGATGATGATACGACATCATCAGTGAATGTTGACATCATCAGTTCAGTAGACAACCAGATCTCATAGTTCTCTCTCTCTAGCATAACCTTTAACCTTTCACCCTAATACAAAGACATATAAAGTGAGTGACCTTGAACCACAGTGACCTTTAGCCTATGACCCTAATACAAAAACATATGAACCTTTAACGTTTAACCTTTCAAACTAATACCGAGATATATACGTTTAAAATGAGAACTTATTACATAATTAGACGGCAGTAATCCTGTACATCTTATCTGTACACAATATATAGAATCTGTACATACATATATTGAATCTGTACATAATAATATAGAATCTATACATAATATATATATTGAATCTGTACATAATATATGGAATCTGTATATAAGTACACATTAAACATATTAAGTCAAAGTACGTACAAAATTGGCCTCATTAGGGTGCAGACTGATGACTATGAGGGGCCTGCCCTCCCTGGGCTGAGACAAAAGTTGGAGCTCTTCATTGAGGGGCAACATACGAGGCAACAGAGCGGGGGGGCAACTGCGCAGAGTTGTCATCTAGGGAGTGAAAAGTAAATATTTAATTTATAGTGCCATCTAGTGAATAAAAGTAAATATTTAATTAACAGCGACATCTAGTGAGTGAAAATAAAGCATCATATTCAATCAATGATGTCATCTAGTGAATAAAATAAATAAATAAAACTTTAAATCTAAACAGACAAAGCAACTCTTTTCTAATTGGCTACCCTTTTGCAGAGCGCGGGACGACTTGTTTCTGATTGGCTGGAATCTGACACAGGCAGATTCTGTATCCTAGCAGCCAGCTCTTTGCTAACAGCAGCTATCTGATCATCCGACCAATCGCGATCATTCTCTCCTGCACGTTTAGCGAGATTTAATTCAAATAAATAAAATAAAGCGCTCAATTGTTAATTAAAATTAAATAAAGAAACTAAACAAACAGAAATATAGAAAAACAATGACGCAAACATTCAAATCATTAAATACTTATATAACATTTTTTTATTCAACAACTACAATCTTCAAAAAGTTGCAGACTAAGACATTCTTAACGCGTTACAAACTAAACAAATCTGCATTCTGATTCAATCTTTATTTAAAAACATTTTTATAGTCTAAATTAAATCTTACCGTTTTTATTAGAAGCGGTAACGAGAGACCTCCAAGAAATGTACTGAGTGGTAGCAAACTGTATCGCAAGGCACTTGGGCGGCCAGTGGTCCAAAAAACTGACCGGCAGAATGGCCTTACTTAAAACATCGGCTAGCTTCACCTGGATACGTCACATCAGCACAAAAAAGATTACTTACTACTACAGATAATGCACACTATTTATACATACATTAAAAATTAGTACATTAATGGTACTAATACGGATTAATAACAGTATAATACTATATATACATGTATTAGTTCCAGGTATATGGAACTCAATGGCACAGTGATCAGATCACAACACTCAAAAGCAACAGTTCCAGGTTCGATTCCACCGAATGTTCACTACTTTTATTAACTAGCTGCACCCTTTAGTAAGACGCTTAAATTGACAGCTACTATCCAAGCGCTAAACTTAAATTATTAATATTATTTTTATTTATTTTTATTATTATTATTTTTTATTCTTTTTTTATATATTTTTGTTCATATATTTTTTTTTTATTACTCGGTACTTCATTCCCAAGTGATGGATAAATCGAATGGATGAATTATTATTATTATTATAATTATTGTAATTATTATAATAATTATTCCTTACCTCCCTGTTTGTCCACTGCGTCTCTCCATACCTCAGAGTTATAAGCGGAACAAACACCTGGCATCCACTCACTGCCGTATTTAGTGCATCCTGCCAATCAGCCCCCGTCTTTATTTCATGAACGTCCTGCCAAATAACTCATGCCGAATAAATCCTGCCAGTAAATCCTACCAAATAAATCCCAGCTCAGTTAAGATTTGCTTAAGTCCCATAGTCTATACTTACTAAAATACACTAAATCCCAGCTCAGTTAAGGCTTGCTTAAGTCTAAAAGCCTATACTTACTAAAAAGACACTAAATCCCAGCTCAGTTAAGCCTTGCTTAAGTCTTATCGCATGACTCGTTGCCTCTGCTCGTACGTAGCTGATGAGAATCTGTTTAAAGTTGACTCCGAGTGATTTATTAGGCCTATAGTACGCATCACCGCACGCATTAAACGCATCACTGGACGGGGGATAGTACGAGTCACTGCGCTGATGTAAGGTCTCACGTGATTGGTCAGACTGATAGCCAATGGAAGGAAGCCTGTGTGAAATCAAAAAGGTAAAATCTAAAATCAAATAAAGCAGCGTTTAACGAATGTAGTTAAAATAAAGAAAGTTTTATATTAGGACTTGCTGCACCCTTCAGCAAGGAAATAACTAAACCTATCTAAATCTTTGCGGCTAAATAAAGTTATAGGATATAAAAAGATATTTTATAAACGATACATTAAGCAATAAAATTGAATTTAATATTTTATTGTATTGTTTTAAATATTCCAACCTTGCAAATCTCGATTTCCCTCTCTGAAACATGACAGCTAATTGTCGCTTAACCTCGGCTGCAATAGCTGCGTTTTGATTGGTCGAAACCCCAAATGACGCTCTGTGATTGGATGATATAATTTCACCGGAATGTATCAGGTCATTTGATTGGATGCTCACACGGACCGCCCCCTCACGTAATAGGTCAGTAATAATTAGCTCATTTTCTTGCTCGTCCCTGATTGGCCAGCCATTTCTGTCGACCAATAGGATGCGAGAATTGGTGGGTATGTCCAGATTATGCAGCTAAAAAACGCAAAATCAATTTTGTTTAAAATTCAACGGAAAAAAAATTGAAATTTCACTGGTAGACAAAATGATGAAATAATTGTAATTAATCTGTCATGATTATGATGATGATGATA